>JAQFXT010002049.1:0-13875 GCA_034683725.1 Strigamia crassipes
TGTTTTTTTTTTTTTTTTTTTTTTTTTTTTTTTTTTTTTTTTGCCCCATCCCGAATTTACAATCGTCGAAATTTATATCCTTTATGTGTTTATTTATTTATTTATTTATTTATTTGGCGTTTTTAAATTTAAACATTTGACGAGCATTGAAAAAGCACTTAAGGAAATGAATGAGACAAAGATGGAAGCTCCTGGATGCGTTTTCTAATCCAGCAGATCTTGCAGATTGCTTAATCCTACTGGGTAAGGAGAAGAGGTGGCGTGGGGGATGGCGCAAGTGGAAAGAGCCACAGCCACAGGGTGTTGTGAGATCTTTATGGGCAGAACGTGCCATCGCAATAAGGGCACTGTGTGGGTCTAGGTACAAACTGGATGGAGATAAGGTTTGGGCGCGCATAATAAATAAAGGGACGTACGAGCGAGGGCTGAGACTGAGAATCGAGGCGTTGTACTCTATGGCGCATGTGCATTTGCCTTCGCCTCGTAGCGGCTGTTTATGGACTGGGAAGCCACGCATGCGCGTGAGAGTTTAGCCGTGAGGTGTTATAAGAGGAGAGAGACTTTCGTCTGATGTGATGGATAAGGATTTATTGAATTAAGGATGAAAGCAATGGATTAATGATGGGGAAGTGATTCAGTTGTATCAGATATCTATTTCTTCGATTTGTTTCTCTTTTGCTTTTTCTTTTACTCGTTGTTTTTCTTCTTCTTTTTTTTTCTTTTTTTTTTACCGTGTTTAGATAGAGCAATGGAAGGAAAATAAATGGTTCGGAAGTTTAAGGAAAAGATAAATAAATTTTATATATTTTTTGTTTTCTTTTTAATTTAGTTTTAAATTTTAATTTAAAAAAAAAATTGTTTTTAACTGAAAGATTTTTTTAAATTAAATATTTTATACTGCAGTCAATTGCGCGCTCAATAATTCAAAATTGGAAATATGTATTACTTTGAATTGATTTTTTTTTTTTTTTTTAATTTTTGTTTTTGTAAAGGCTGCATTGAAATCTCAATTTGATCAAGGCATGTTTAAAGATATATGTGATTAAAACTTTTTTTTTTTTTTTGTAAAGAAAGGACACAATCTCAATTCAATTCCATAGAGAAATTGGTTGAAAGAAAAAAATATGTACAAATTCTTTTACGAAAATAATCCAATGAAGACGGTAATATTAAATGAAAGAGACTGTAATTTCACTCAAGTGTATACATAATAATTCCATTAGTCTTTTTATTAAAATTTAACCCTTCGAATCTTCCATTTATCCGCCTTCGTGATTCACTCAAAACGACTTACAACTAAGTTAATATAAGAGGCTTAAAGTTTCAAACTTTTCAAAAACTCTCGAGATAAAAAATAAAATAAAATTGGCGGTGGGGGATGGTGAGATAAAAGCAAGGGTGGAGCATCTTTGACCCGCGTGAACTTGACAACGACAAAAAAAATAAAAAAGGCTTTTCTGATTTAAAATTTAAAATTTATGACCAAGTAGGCCGAGGTGCACTGTAGGGTCGGGTGACCGGCAGAGCGCCCTCTGCTTTGGGTGGCACAATCTGAAACTTGCAGACAGACTCTCGTGGGAAATGAAACACGTGTCTCCACCTCCACATCCTCACCTCACCTTTGAAGACGGCCACTTAGGGAGTCGGTTGCAAAATAAATGAAAGAAGTATGGGATGTCAGTAAATATAAAGGAAGGCAATCAGTCTAGAGCACAATTAAGGAATCAACGGTGACGTGTTTTATCACCAGCACGAGGTGACTAGGATGGGAAAATGTCGATTAACCGGGCTGTGGAAATGTTAATTTGCAGAAAATTGGAAGGTGACAAGCTGCCAACTTTGCAGTTTGTCGTTTTGTCGAGGATAAAAATGTGAGAGCGAGGGCGAAATAGTTTTTGATTGACTTGACATCTATTATTTTGCCTGATTTCAAGTGCGGTTGGGCTACGCCAGCAACATCATTATTTCGGACGGAAAACACGAATAACAATGCTGCAAACATATTTTATTCAACAATTGAATGTTCCTAAATTTTTATTTATTTATACGAGCAAGTTTTGTTTGTTTTTGCAGGGATCTTATTTTGTTTATAGTTTGCTTTATTCCGAATTTAATGAGCAAAAAAAAAAAAAAAGCAATTTTTTTTCTTCGTCCTAAAAGAAAAGAAATCGAACCCATAAAAGAAAAACCCCCAAAAAAGCAAACAAATTGAATCCATTTAATTTTTTGCTATTGATTCGAGGGAAATCAGAAGCACGCAGTGTGCCGTAGGATCACGTACAGAAACCGAAAGCCGTAGACAAATAACAGATTAAAAAACAAATGTTGTTTATACCTGAATGCCCACAGTTGTGTTCCAATTCCGATACAATTTATCTACTACTTTGTTCCATCTCATTCGCATGCAAATATCCAAGAGGAGGAAACAGGAAAGCACGAACATACAGACCATTAGGTGCTTTGTTCTCCACGTATAATTTATGTATATTTGCGAGAGAAAACATTAGAAAGTGCTAAAACCTGTCAGGTTGTTGCGGAGGAAGATTGCAATGGAATTGGGTTCGTCTTTAAGGGGGCAAGGTGTGTTTTTAGTGTATCATTTAGCCACTAGATGGCATTTAGTGGGGTTGCGAAAAGTTAGTCGGGGTAAAACGTTGGTAAAAGGTAAAAGGATGATTAGTAAATTAGGTAATCTGGGGCTTTGGTTTTTAAGTTTGTGCGCGAAGGGTTGGGTTGAGGCTAAGTGTAGCCGAGTGAAGCTGATATGAGAGCAGTGAAACGCACAGACCTTTAGTTGAATCCGTTGAGTGGAACGAGTTAGTTCATCCATGTAACCGTATTGGGAGATGACTGGCCGTTGGCGCCTCTGAGACTCGCCTGGGCCCGCCACTCGTCCGACTGTGATACCCGTAATGGGTGCGTGCGGGCACGAGGCGCAATTTCATTTTGTCGCCAGCCAATGCGAGACTAGGGAGCCGTAAAAAACAGCGAGTCACACTATACTGTGCCTGCCTGCACTGAGTTGAGTTGGAGCAAATCGCCTTTCCACTCCACCCTTCTGTTTTACAGATTTCGTGGACATTGGTCGGTTCCGTTTAGGTAATGAGAAAATCCACTTGGCTCAATACTTGATGTGACTTTATTTCCCATTGTCGGTTAACAAGACGTTGCCACTGTCACGTTTTGCTTTTGGATTTTTATTTTTTATTTTTATTTTTTTTATTTTTTTTTATTTGCTTTTTTATGGATGTCATTTCATACGTTGGCGTAGGGAATGAGGGCATATAGACAAAAGACCAATTGCCAATTGCCGACTGATTCATTAAGTAAGTAAAATGGCAATTTTCTAATGCGGTCATGATTGAAATCTCAAATTACTTTTCTTTTATGAAGTTTAGATGAAATCGTGTTCTCTCGTGTAATAAAACTATTTTTTATTTTTTATTTTTTATTTTTTATTTCTTATTTTTATTTCTTTTTTTTTTTTTTTTTTTAGAATAGCTAAATTTTTATTTGTGGATTGTTTATTTTTTGGGGGAGGAAAAATCAATGCGGTGATCCTATCTGGAAGTGTAATGTCTCAATCCTCATTTTGTTTGCTGTTGAGTGTTGACTAGAGTGCCGAGTAGAACTTAATGGTTGTTTACATTTGCCTGGTTTTTAAAAGAATAATCAATTGCGGCTCTGATGAGCCGTGTACAATATTCATAACAGTTAAGTTGAAAATCAAGCCAACCAACCTTTGGTAGCTGGTGACTTAATTATTCTATGATAAAATGAGCTGTTTGTTATCAAAACCGCAATTTGCTCGCCTTTTCCTCTACCAGCAATAATAATAATGATATACGAAAGAGGAAAAAAAAAAGAATTAAATTGGAACAAAAAATATACAGGGGCCAAAACAAAAGTTTTCTTTTTTCGTTTTTTTTGGGGGGTATTGATTCGATGTTCTCTCACAGGTCTCCTTTACATCGCAATTTCAAATCTTCATCGTGCGCCTTGCAGGAAAGCTCAATCGCGCTTGCCATCTCAGTTACCATGGAAACATATCTGGGAAATAGTTTTTATTGTTATATTTATTTTGCACTGTACATACATTGTAGTTAATCTTCGTGCGACGATTTATTGGTCAGGTGTTGATGGAGCGGAAAAAGCTACTGGTGCTGGTAGATTGATGTTGTCGTAGAAACGCATCTCGTTATTTATTTATTTTTTCTTTCTTTCTTCATTCTTTTTTTTAATTTATTATTATTTATCATTGAAAAGTTAAAAATAATAAAAATAATAAATAAAAGTGAAGTGTTTTATTTTTATGTGCCAGTTTATCGGCCAGTGGTCTCTGACCTTGGTTTCGCAACGAAAATCGATAAAGCGAAAGGTATCGATGGTTGACGATTGTCTCCTCGTTGGACGCCATCTCTATCGGTGACCAGTCGTTCGACTAAGTGGCGCCACCCATCCGGAGGACACGATGGCGGTGCAACTTGAAAAATCCTTCACATCGACCAACTCATTAACGGGACTGTATGCAGTCCAATTAATGAGCTATTTTGAAAAAAAATCTATGATTGAATTGTCGGTTTTAGAGGTACATTGTTCGTGACCCAATTCAACAAGTGTGATTGGTTGAATAATTGAACGATTGAACAATTGCCAAATTCGGTAATGATTTTTTCCTGATTTATACGAATTGTTGATTAATGACTACATCGGATGAGGAAAAGTATTAAAAAATTAAAGAAAGTGATTTATCATTGACCAAAACCCGCGCACTCATTTTGATTGGAATTTGCAAAGTAAAAAATTCAATTTAAAATTTAATTTTGATGATCAAATGTGACGCGAACCCGTTCATTCGTCAACATGTGATTGACCCGACCTGTATAAATTAGTCGGGTCATAAAGTAATGGTGGTAATGGTATAGCAGGAAGTTATCGTTAGGGGACTCAATGCCTCGCACTCCTACAGAACATTTTCGTCGTTCTTCAAGCGTCAAGGCAGGAACCACACAATATTTGCGCCATTGCGGACAATTAACAAGCTAAATCCATTCATAATAGCTGGAGGCAAATGGGAACCAGGTTCCCCCATCAATTAAGCCTAATAGCCTCGTAAAATAATGGCGGGGTGGCGCTGTTCTCGCGCAACTTGAAATTGCACTGCTTGGCTGATTGCATCCCAGTTTTTGTGGTCCTCCTATAGGAAGTTGTCTGTCGTTTCCACTTTTCGCCCGTTGGGGGAAGAAAATTAATTAGTATGAATAAATTTAGTTGAGGATAATAGAAAAAGAATTTTTTATTTTTTTATTTCCGTTATTGTATTGTCGACTTGCGAATAAACCAAAACAAAAAAAAAAAAAAACAATTAAGGATAAGGATTAAATTTGTTGTTTATGAATAATGAAATTTTACTTTTTATTTTTTATTTTATTTTCTTTTCTTGATTAAATTTTACTTTATTCTATTGTCCGGCCAAGAAACAACATGATAAAGGGTTAACTTAAATTTTTATAACTTTCCATAATTTAATCCTCAATTATATTTTCTTGCAGACACGTGAGTAATAAAGCTAAAACGCTACTTTAATTATAATAGCATCGGGCGCCATTAAAAATATCACTTTATTTCGTTGCGCAAATGCCACATTTTACTGTAACTATTTAAAGGTCACGTGCACTGATTGTTGGCGCGCTAGGTGTTACCAATTAAACCCGAAAATTAAATACCCTCGTTTGTTAATGTACCAGAAAATGTTGTTTTTGGCCGCCATATTTTAATCCCTCACATTCGAGCCCTTTGCCTGCCAGTTGTTAAATATTGAATGTCTAAGTTAGGGCGCGTATTAAGTTTCAGCACATGTAAACAGACCTCGCTCACGTACGCGAACAATTCATTAATAAGTTATTTGCATCGAAGTTCTGGGGCAGTGGAATTAATTACACGTAATTGATGCATGTAGATTTCATGTAAGGTCAACTAATTTCCAATTCAGGTTTGAAAACATAAATTGTCACACGTGTTACGTTTGATCTTTATATATGCTTTCTGTTTCGGTTCGTGTCAAAGAAAAGGGTCAATGCAACCCGCAATAAATTGTGACAGGCAATAAAATTTTTCTGTCCGCATCAAGTAGAAAATCCTCGTGTCGGAGCATGTAGTGGAACTATACGATTTTATAATGGTCATTTATTTATATACGATTTTCTTTTATGCCACCTATTACAGCACAAGCCCCTTGTAGAACACGTGGAAAAACCTCGTCGGTTGTGTTGGCTTAGAAACTAAGAAACAGGATCTTGTGTTTAGCATTAAGAATTAAGTTGATGCATAATTTCGTTCTTATTACGCCATATCTTTTACTTTAAACGACCTACTTTCCCATACTTTATACTTGGTTTAATAAAGTTGCTACACTCTTTCCGAGCAGGAAATGACACAATAACGATGCAAATCGATGCTGAACTGTTTTATCAGTTGAAGAAAACTGAAAACTATTTACGCCTGTCTAACTCTAATTAATAACAATAATAATTATTAATAGAAATCTGAATGCAAAGTTTGCGAGCTCTGTTTTCTCTCCTTTCTCGGCTGTCAACAAGTTTAGGTGAATAAAGCCTTATCTATAATTCAGGTGGCAATGAAAGGATGAATCATTACACATTCATCATTTAAGAGGTGTTGACGGTTGAAGGAGATCGACGATGCATCCATCGCTTTGTGCGAGAAACTAGACATGGAAGAGCGGGCATTTGTTGTTTACATTGGTGGGTCTTATGTGGCAAGTTTGCATCGTAGGGGGCGCTCTTTATCCCCCTCAAATGACCGGGTGAACACGGGCAAACTTTTGTGTCGGCTGAGGGCCGTCATTATTGATTTCAATTTTGTTGCTAAAGCAGCCGTTTCGAGCTCCAATATATGTCTCGCCGGGCAACTAGCGAAGCCGCAAAATGTTTTAAGACGTTACAGGAAGTTATTAACAAGAAGCTTAAGAAGCAGGAACGGGTCTTGTTAAAGCTAAAGTTGGTCGTGCTCGATGGATTTAAAGGCAAACTTATAGTTGGTCCTCGGGTGTATAAAAGGAGGATTTTCGACGTTTGAATGTTTCTAACAGCGGCTTTGTTTACAAAATTTTGCCCAAAGAAACTACAGAAACGAAGGCTTAGAAAGTGTAAACAATAAGAAAAAAGAAAAAAAAAAAAACAGATTGGTAGCAGCTGTTGACTCGAAAGTTTAGTCCTTCGTACGTCGAATCCAAAGCATTGCATTGCCTGCTTAAGCGGAAAGTTGGGGTGCGAGACGAGAGGAGAGTAAACGTGAGATTTATTGATAAATTGGGGTCAGTTTGATCCTGCCACTAAAATAAAAGGTTGGCTCGATGTGATTTTGACTTGATTTGTGAAAAATAGTTTAGTATATATCGATAAAAACGGCCGAAAGGGAATGATAAATACTAGTAAGGGGAAGAAAAAAAATATCACGTTTATGGCGTTTTTATCTCTAATGTTAAGAAAAAGTGTAAATGGAATGATCACATTTTGTAATGTCGTGTGGGATGATAAACTGTTTTTGATTCCTGGTAAAATAAAAAATTTAAAAAAAAAAAAAATGTTTGAAATTCTTTCAGTTAAATATAGAAAGCAAAAATATCTTTGCATGTTCTGCGAGGGAATAAAACAAAAATGTTGCAATCGGTTCACTGTCGGTTGATTAAACCTAATATTTCCCTTTTAGAAATAATTTCAAAAATTGCTTTGGAATTTTCTCTTTAAAACTTAGGAGACTGTAATTGAGTGTGAAGAAAAAAAATGCTGAATGCTGCCAAAAGTTTCTTTTTCTTTATAGTGAATTTTTAAATTACAATACTTTTTTTTTTTTTTTTGGAGAGCATTGAATAAAAATATTTGGTAAAAACAAATTTGGAAGGAAATCTCTGAAGACCACCTTTTTTAAATTAATAATGAGTTATTGCGTATTCTTTATTTTTTTTATTCTTTCTTTACCAAATATTAGCTCAATCGTCCGCATGTATACTTGAAAGAAGTGAGAAATAGGATTTTGATCCACTCGGGAAATTTGCGAGTCAAATGACGGCAAATACGTCGACAAGTTTACTTTATCATTTTTTCATCTCAATTTTATTCCACTGCAGTCTTGCCGTATACTGTTTTAGTACCCCATTTAGTTTTACATATATACATATACACTCTTTATTTTCTTACTTTTTTTCTTTTTTTTACTTATATTTAAAAGTACTAAAAAATTTAACAACTTTGCGAGTTGTCATCTGCTTTTCCCTCAAGGAAAAATTTAATTATTTAGTATTTATAAGAATTTAAATTAATTTAAATTGCTAAATTGAGTCTTCAATTCTCCAATTGAACTTCGGTGACTGGAAAGCAAACAAAAAAGTAAATTTGTTTTTCACAGAATTGCGAAACTGACTTTAAATTTAACTGAGGTAATTTAATTTGTTTAGAAGTTTTGTATTGTTGCTTTGGCGGCAAACAAGGAAAAGCTGAAGAATTAATAAGTATATCAAAATCAGTTTGTTATGGTATACCTGCTGACTAGACTAATTGCATTATGGCAAAATTCGATGCAAATGCAATAAGACAGAAAAGCGAAACCGCATTGATTTTTATTATGGAAGCTGACAGCTGTCTCAAAATGCAATCGAGCCTCACGTCATATATGCAATGCAGGCCCACTTTAATGCACTTTGCTGTTGGAAGGTTTTTAGGGCAACTTTATAGCGTGCTAGCGGAGCAAAAAGACTAAAATATCATCTCCTTCTTTACCCACGAAGATCTGGCTCTTGCAAATGGACTTGAACGCATTTATAGTTGCACATGTGGTGATACTGCAGCTGCAATTGGATAAATTTCTTAAAATTTGTTGCAAAACTTTGTTGCCTCGGTTTTGTTTTGTTTCTTTAAACTTCGTAGAAAGCTTCTAGAAAAATATTTGATATTCAGAATAAAAATAATATTTGTACGCGTCAAGTGATGTTTGTATCTATTTACATTATTTTACTAGTGAAAATATTTGTTTCGGCAACGCAAGATTTTATTCTCGTTGGATTGTGCAGTGTTTTAAACAGTGCTGCTCTCTTGTAGCTGTAATTTGAACCATTAAAAATATTTATATTTCCTAGATTTTTTTTCTCTTTTTTAGCGTAATCATAACGTATGTGAGGTGTTTTTAGAAACTTGTAACTGAAGTGACTAAAACAATTACAAACAAGCAGCGAGTCTGTTTTTCATCAACTTCAGTGATGCTTTAAGGTTTTAAATCATAAAAATAAAAAAAATAAAAAATAAAAAAAATACGGTGTTGTTAATGACATTAGTGCATTGATTTATTTTTATTTTGCCGGTTTAAAAAAGAGAAAAAGTGAAACGTGTAATAAAAATAAATTGTAAAAATAGAAGAGAAAATTGTATTGTTGAACAACAGTTACACCCAGTAACCGCTAGGTGTCACTAAATAGTAGGCAAAAAAGAAATTTCATATTTTAATTAAACAAACGGTTTTAGTTAAATTTTTAATATACTATTTGAAAATAAAGAAGGAAAAAAAAACATATTTAGGCAAATCCACAGATTTCAAAACCAAAGTCACATGACAAAAAATGGGCGGTTTTGAATACGTCATTTAATTCAAAATGGCCGGTCTAGACACGTGGGCTTGTTAGTTTGTTTAGTGCGGTGTTTCAACCTTTTTACGATTTTATTAAGACACAGTGTAATTTAAAAAATGCAAAGTAACAACTCACCAAATTTTAACAAACGCATGAAGTATTCCGGAGACACGCCGAAAACGAACGGCGTCCCGCGGCCGAGAAATCAAGACGAAGTTGCCAGACACAGACGACAATTGCCAACCTTCGCTGTTCGACATCGATTACTGCAAGAAATTGACGGCCACGCCACAGTAATAATTCTCGGTGAAACCGGCAGTGGGAAGACAACACAAATCCCGCAGTATTTATTCGAAACTAAGAATTACAACTACGGAATGATTGCAATCACGCAGGTGAATTAGTACCCAACATTCACATTTTTCATGTCTCGAGTCATCATAATAACTTCTAAAATCTTTCCTTTTTTTTTCAGCCAAGACGAATTGCCGCGATAACAGTCGCTAAGAGAGTTGCTTTTGAAGTTGGCACCACTCCAGGGGCACTCGTGAGTCACTAAGTTGTCAGTGATCAGCCAGTTTTATCCAAATAGTTAAATCGAATTTTATTTCAGGTAGGACATTGCGTTAGATTTGATGATGTCACGTCTCCAGCGACAAAAGTAAAATATATGACTGATGGAATGTTATTACGAGAAGCGTTGTTAGACCCGCTTTTAATGAAGTGAATATAGAAATGAATTTTCTTCTTTTTTTCTTCCATATTTTCATATTTAATGTATTTTGTAGGTATTCGGTTGTAATATTGGACGAGGCTCACGAACGAACGGTTCAAACTGATGTTTTATTTGGGATTGTAAAAACCGCGCAGACTGAAAGAAAAAGAAAGTTTTGCAAATCATTAAAAGTAAACTAGTCAATTTAATTCCCTTCGTTTAATTAATAAAGATTTTTTTGTCTTTACTAACAGATCATTGTTATGTCTGCGACGATGGACGCCGACAGTTTTTCGTCTTATTTTAATAACGCTCCTGTATTGTATTTGGAAGGAAGACAATATCCAGTTCAGATCATGTACGCTAAAGAGAATCAATCTGATTATTTGTTTTCAACACTAGTCACCGTTTTTCAAATTCACCAGGAACAACCGTTTCCGTAAATCTAGAAATTTATTTATTCAAAAACAAATTAATTTGAACCACGAAAATTTATTTTAAAACAGTGGAGATATTCTCGTGTTCTTAACGGGACAAGACGAAATAAATTCCGTGATAAAGTTTATCAAAGACGTAGCCCGTTTTCTACCGACTGATGTTCGACCACTCAGTGTGCTTCCTCTTTACGCCTCACTGCCAGCAGCGCAGCAAATGCTCGCTGTGCAACCCGTCTCATCCGTGCGTATTATATTTAAAAGTGTTATTTATGTTTTAAATTTTAAATTTTTTGTATAATTTCAGGGTATGAGGCGCGTGATCGTTGCAACAAATGTTGCAGAAACTTCGATTACAATAAGTGGAGTTAAATACGTGGTTGATTCTGGGTTTGTCAAAGTGCGGTTTTTCTCACCCGTGACTGGTCTCGACTTATTAAAAATACAAAAAATATCTAAAGCTCAAGCGTGGCAAAGAGCTGGTCGTGCGGGACGAGAAAGCAGGTAATTATTTGTTTTTAAATTGTGACTTAATGGTTTATTATCGTTTTTTTCTTTTTAAAGTGGAATCTGTTACCGATTATACACCGAACCACTATTTTTTTCATTTAATGAAAATTCATCGCCGGAAATACAAAGGTGTCGCTTGTCCAGCATTGTGTTGCAGATACTCGTTTTGGGCATCCAAGATCCGCACAAATTTGATTTTATGGACAAACCATCGCCGGAAGCAATCACCAATGCAATTGATCAATTGCATTTGTTAGGAGCAGTCGAGAAGTCGGAAAATCAAATAAAAGTAAAGAAATATGTTTGAAAGTCAACTTAGATTTATAATAACAAAAAAAAAAATTTTTCTTACAGTTGACACACATCGGCAAATTAATGTCGAGTTTTCCAGTAGATCCTTGTCTCGCAAAAATCATACTTGCGTCGAAGGAATTGGGATGCACCGACGAGGTTTTGACTATAATTGCAATGATGTCCGTGGATTCGGTCACTTGCGATCCAACGTTTAAAAAAGACGAAGCTGCAGCTGCCAGAAAGAAATTCCAGTCGGACGAAGGAGACTTGATTACATTGCTCAACATATTTCAGGCTTACGTAAAAGTTAACGACAAGAAAAATTGGTGCCAGGAACATTTTCTACTCGCTCGACAGCTGAAAATGGCGGACGATATCAGAAAGCAGCTACTAGACTTATGTACGAAATGCGGAATCATCACTCAATTTCCACCATCTCCATCTGATTTGTCCGCGGTTAGGTAAGCAAAATAACTAGCTAACAGATGTAAAAAAAATTCTGAGGTAATTTTTAAATTGTTAGACGCTGTTTTGCTCAGGGGTTATTTATGAATTCAGCAGAATTGCAGCATTCGCAGGATTATTTAACGGTGAGAGATATTTTTAAGCGAAACTTTCATTACGATATTTATTTTTTTTAACTCCGATTTTTTTTTCTCCCCAGATGTCCAAACGCCAGTTAATATTCATTCATCCATTATCTAGTTTATTTAATAACACAAAACCCAGTTATGTCATCTACAATGAGCTCGTACAAACAACGAAAACATACATGAGGTAAATATTTGAATGGAGAAAAAGATGTTTACTTTAAGGTTTTAATCGTATTGACAGGGGCCTTTGTGCTGTGGAGCCAGACTGGCTGTACGAAGCTTGTCCGTCTTTCTTTAAACACAAATCTACACCGGCATATTATGCAAGTAAATTTTCCAATTTTAAGAAGTCTTAGTGGCATAATATGATTGTATTTATATAACGATAAATAAAAACATAGTTTTTTATAATTGAGAACACTAGTTTAGCCAGCAATATATCGAAAATATTTCAAACTACACACAAGCTGGAACCGAGTACGGTATTTGAAGTAGGTTTTATAATTTACCTATTTGTTTAGTAAAATAATATATGACTAAAGTGTGGGGAAGGCCATGAGTAGCAAACATGGTCCTTAAGGACTTAATAACCACTGAAGCGGTTGCGGTTCTCAGGGCACGGATTTCAATTCATGCTGTAAATGCATCAACGATTATGAGAAACATGGTGTTGGCTATGGGGCCGGAAAAATTTGCGTGGATTCTTGACCATAGATCATCTGGGAGTGGCCATGAAATGTAATGAACGTGAGAGGCCGTGCAACTTGCCACAAAGGATTCTATAGCTGCTTTTAACTGCAAAGATTTGGTACCCACAACACCGAAAGTGTCTGCTTTACCGGATGTATACCGAATGTATACCGAATTTTCTTGCGAACAGCAACGTGACAAGCCGGGAGTCTATGCCGATATAATGTCAAAGTGTCAGGCTTTTCATTTATGCTTGCCGACTGGTCATAGGTTTGCGGTACAATCATTGGCTCTTAAGATGCGATTGGGCCCGGGCAGTCAACTGTTCACATTCGAGCCGCCACTACATTACCAATAAAAATTTTCGACATAATTATACCGCATACTTGCAATCATTGCATACACTCTTGGGTGGCGCGATGTCATTCACAGTGCGGAAGAAATGGAAGAAGTTAATTCTGAAGCTAAAGATGTGTCGATTGAAGCCACGACAAGGAAGGTAGAAAGTTTTGAATGTGCATTAAATTTTTCGCTGTTAGGAAAATTAAGTAGCATTATTTCAGCTGACCTGTGAGTAAATCTATTAAACTTTAAAACAACATTGCAAGCAAACTAAATAAAATAAGCTTTTACCGTTTTAATTAAGTAATTAATTTTTTTTAATTTTTATGAAAAAGAAAAGAAAATAGGCAAACAAACCTGAGCAACATCACGAATCACTAACATTTATAAATAAATAAAATTTCCATAGGAAGAAATATCATTAATGATTTCGTACGCTGATAATTACGCGAGTCCCACCATGTCGCAAATCGATTCTTTGCTCACAAGCTGAGATAAAAATATTATTTTACAGTTGTTTGTATCTATCGTCCAGTATTTGTGACGTTGTCACGTAAGAAATGAATTTCAACTGTTTGACGGATTTCATTTTGCAGCTGCTCGCTCGTTCTCGTCTCATTCACGCCATGGGCGACAATTCGAGCCATTTTCATTTTT
>JAQFXT010002050.1:0-13873 GCA_034683725.1 Strigamia crassipes
AAAATCCAATGAAATCCTTAAAAATCCAATGAAATCCTTAAAAATCCAATGAAATCCTTAAAAATCCAATGAAATTCCTCAAATATCCTTAAAAATTAAAAATAGCCATTGTAATCTTTCAAAAATCCATTGAAATCTTTCAAAAATCCAGTAAAATCTTTCAAAAATCCAGTGAAATCTTTCAAAAATCCAGCAAAATCCCTTAAAAATCGAATGAAACCTTCAAAAATCTTTATAAAATGTGGTAAAATCCTTCAAAAATTCAAAACAACACAATAAATACCACAGAATTTCTGTTCTATTTATTTGTTTTTCTTGGATTTGAAAGAAAATGAGTAGATTTTATGCCACTTTTTTCCTGCGCTTACCCCGAGAATCCCAGAATTGAGATTTTTTAAATCCCAAATCCCGAACTTCAAAAAACGCTCCGAGATTAAAAAGCCCTAAACCCGGTACCTTGATGCCAAAATCAAACGGAAAAATCCTTGTTTACAAACACATAAACGCAAAACATTCATGATTTTTAGAGATAATAATAGTAATGGCACTATTTAATCGTGTGCAATCAACAGTTTTTACACTTTTGTCTGCTAAAAATTTAGTGTTTGAATTTGGCATCAACATACCGGGCGCAAACTGTAGTCACGAGACGTTACTGCAAGTCCTAAAATGGACAGACATTTATGTATACCAATACAGTAATTAAAACGGGATTAACACTAAAAACAGCCGTAAACTATCATCATAAACTGCACAAACAGAAACCACAAGGGGTTTTGCAAGTGGCTTAATATGAACACTACACATACAGTATAACTATGGGTCATTTATGGCTTTGGTTTGAGTGTAGGGAACCTAAATAAACTTTTGTAATTTATTAAAAACTTATTGAAACAACACAGTACCTGTTTAACTCGATGTATTCTATCCAAATGTCGAGAAAATCGCCTTTTGGTTGGCACTCTGAAATAAATACAACATAATAATAAATAACAGTAACAATTGTAATAATTTATACAATTTTTTCGTTACAGATGCAGTGACAAGAGCAGCTACTTTTTACTTCATAAGCACCTTAATGCTTTTCTGTGGCGAGATTTTTTGTCTTTTGGGTCATTTTATCCGAAAGCCAATTTTCACATTCACATCAGGCTGTTTCTTCATTATAGCAGGTTAGTAGCCACTACAGCGCAACCAGTGGCGTTGCTACAGCTTTTGCCGCACGGGCGGTCTATGAGTTTGCCATCCCCTCCCCCCCCCCCCTTCTCTCTAAAAAATTTTGAAAAAAAACGCAAAAATTTGCAAAATTTTGTGGTTTTATTTTAATTTTTGTGCACAATTTTGCGTTTTTTTTTTAGTTTTTGTGCACAGTTTTGCGTTTATTTTTTGTTTTTGTGCAAAATTTTGCGATTTTTTTTTAGTTTTAGTGCAAAATTTTGCGATTTTTTTAGTTGTTATGCAAAAGTTTGCATTTTTTTTATTTTTTGTGCAAAATTTTGCGTTTTTCTTTAATTTTTGTGCACAATTTTGCATTTTTTTTAGTTTTTGTGCAAAATTTTGTATTTTTTTAGTTTTTGTGCAAAATTTGCGATTTTTTTAGTTTTTATGCAAAATTTAGCGTTTTTCTTTAATTTTTGTGCACAATTTTGCGTTTTTTTTAATTTTTGTGCAAAATTTTGTATTTTTTTAGTTTTTGTGCAAAATTTTGCAGATTTTTGCAAAATGTTTCAAAAAATTCGGGAAAAATGCCACCCCCAAAAAAACTTTGTACCGCTTGTAAATAAACGCTAAAAACTATTTTTCTGGCTCTTGCACCTGTCCTTGATTGTTTCCTGAATTCAGCCACAACCAAAGACAGCGTTCCCATCCCTAGTGCCACTAAACATGAAGACAGGTCTCATGTGCATGAACACAACTTTCCTTTCCCACTGCGGCTTCTGTAACTTGTCGAGTATTCCCACTGCTTTTCCCATATTATAAGAGTCCACCGAGTGTTATATTGACCCAGTGCTGACCAAGACACACTATGGAATGGTGCTTACTCCAGTCAGCGTTGGACACATGGGAACGAGGTTTCGCCCATAAATAAAGACCGATAACTTTAAAAACCGAGTGCGTCTCTTTTATTCGTTAAGTGCAATTGGGTATCCATCTTCTTCCCACGTGGTTATCCACACATCCACTTGAAACAACTACAGTAGAGTCTCTACAATCCGATAAACACCAGACCGGTGGATGTCGGAAAAATTTGAAATGGAGAGCAAATTAAAACTAATGACAGGACAGGAAAGCTGGGACCATGATGCACTGCACTGTCAACAATAAAAATTGGATCAACAATTACAATATCATAAATGCAACAATTTAATTTTTTAATAAACTATTTTAGGTTTTTATGTTGTTTCCTTTGAAAATTACTGAAAACGCATCTCAGCGCACTTGACTCGAGAAGTGTCGGATTACAGAAACTCAATTTCCCAATTTTTTTTTTTTTTTGATTTTAGGATTAATCATGTTAGGTGGAATGGTGATCTACATTTCAACGTTCAAAGCCGAAGTGGGACGTAAACTACAACCGCCGTCGAGTCTGCAGCCAACGCCGCTCTTCATTTACACGTATGGATTTTCATTTTTGCTCGTAGTTTCCGGTTTCATGACATCAGAACTAGCTGGCACTTTTGCCATCTTCCTATACATCAATCTACAACAATCAGAGATGGTTAAGAAAGAGAACAAATCGAAAAGATACAGAGACATTCCGCCATCTCCCGAAGACCACGTGCATTGCCGTCGACACCACGTGTCCCAGCGAAGGGGCAGCAACCGCTGCGAATCAAACTCGCGTGAAAATTCCCCGCACGCGTCGACCAGTAGAGGACAATTAACCAATACCACTCTTACGTTATCCGAATCCATGAAGGATTTGTCGTATTTTACTTTCCCATTCTCCAGAGACGCTACTTGCAACACATTATCAACAAGTGCTGACATGGGCTTGGATTACTCCAGGGAATTTTCCTACGAGACTTTACGAAGGACCACACCGGTGTAAACACTTGGCAAAATATGTTTTTCTCTCTTCGTCGGTTGTACAGCATCATCCAGAAGTGAACAATTTTTCAGTTTTAATCAAAAGAAAGAATGGTGAATGTGTGTCCAAGAAACTAGGTGCAGGGCTGACTTTAGACGTGGAGGTAAATAACAATAACAAAGAGTAGAAACTTCACTGTCTCAATGCACAATGGCGAAAACCAAAGTTAGATGTCAAGAGAGGATTTTTCCAAAGCATACCACAATACTATGACTAAGTTATTGATTTCAAAATGGACCAAGGATAACGCAAACACGTGCTCAGAGCGTTTGCCTATCTTGAGTGTGTACTCTGAATATTCAGCGTATGGTTTGAACTTGTTTACAACCCAAACCACACCTAAACATTCTAATTCTAATGCGCTGTAGTTGGCTTTTGCGCCTTGCAATGTTCTGCTGGCGTAAGCCACAGTGATAGCAAGAGTTTTATAAGGAAAAAGTACCTGCCGCAAAATGTGTAATGAATAAATAGGGAATAACACATAACACTAGTGTCCATGTTGTCTTTGGTTCATGATTTCACTACAGTCCGATTGTAGTAAAAATATTAAAACATTGACAGGAGTTTCTACTCCTTGTTATCTACCCCCATGCTTTAGACGAGGACACAAATGCTACTCCTTGGTTTACCTGAAGCCGGCTCTGTATCTAAAGTCATTAAACCAATAATTGTATATTGAGAAATAATTAAGTGAATTCTAGGTTTGTTTATGCAGCAGGGCCAGTGTGTGAAATGGATATATTGTTTTAAACAGTAATGTCATCTTTGGCAAGACTTGCAGTTTAAAAAGTGTTTTTGTTTTCAGGCATCCTGCATACACACTTGTAGTACTGTATCTGTATTGCATATTTTTATATAATACAATCACCACCATTTTTAATGTAGTCCATAGACAACCACATTTTCAGATTAGGTTGCTTCGTTAAGTTCACTTAGTGACAATAAGAGCAATTACTTGTGGGACTAAACACCCAAAATTTTTCTGCACGAAAACAAAGTCCTAAAAGTTGTTGTTGGTGTAGCCATTTTGAGTGGAGAAGCTGCATTAGGTCAAAGAACAATGGGACATTAGATTGACAAGGCAGTTGATTAAATCTCTATCGAGAAATAACAGGAATAACAGCGCTGCTAGGTAATTCGAATTATCAGGCACATACCATCCAAGGTTGGACCGTCAACTGAAGGTGTTTCAACTAACTTGTCGACCTAAAGACTCAAAATAACGACCCAATGCTGCCTTTCATTGAGTGTATGCATCCACTAGCACTACAGTTCTAAAAAAATAATCACTGGAAGTTAATGTTTCAGTTATGTGACATAACTCCATTATCAAAAATCCTGGAATTCTCAAATGAATTAGAAAAAATCAACTGAAACATAGTTTTCTAGGGACTAAACCTACCAGAACTTCAGTCCTAATCCATGCATGAAATTACATTTCCCACACAGCAATGAAATCGAATGGTTTTTGGTTATTGGGATATTCATAGAATGACACAACATCCTTGCAATGTTATAAAATCTGAATGAAAAATCCAGTATTTTAACAATGTCGTCTGTAAATAACATGTACTAAAAAAAAAAAGAATTTGTGCTTAAGACCACACGAAAGAAGTGAAACTTCTTGTTTACAAGTTGTGGGATCGTCGATCTAAGTCAAATCGAAAATAGCGGCGTCTTCGTTTTCGTCGGTAGGCGACGCCACTTTCGCGTAACGCATTTTCGTTAGCCACTTCCGTCACCATTTCGAATTACTCTAACCCCAAAACCCCTAACGCGCCTAAAGTAGTTTCACTTCAAAATCCTAAAAAAAAAATACCATATTTATTCGATTTAAAGTCGCCCTCGATTAAAAGCCAAGACAAAAATGCGAATTCTGGAATACGAGCCGCCAGTAAATCGTGTTTACAATTGAAACCGCAACTTTAAATCGAAAAAATACAGTATGTAATTTTAAAGTAAGCAACGTCTGCTGCCAGGGGAAATTATTACGCATTCTAACTTAACCTAACCTAAACGAAACCCAATGACCAAAATACAGTTCATTCCTGGCGAATAAATAAACCGGCGAATAAATGAACGAACACCGTCCACATCCATGTGGAGTAGATCAAGTGTCTCTTTAGATCTAACCCACGGTGTGGGCAACGATTTGTGTAAGAAAAAGGATTTTCCCCTGTCAATAGACACTTCCTCTAAAATATTAATCTCCTCCTAATGTCCCAAATTGATCCGGATCATCACTCAGCAATTAGAACCAAAATCATCAAATGCTGTGTGGGAAGTTGTGTGGTGTAAGCAATTGAATGTCTGTCATTTTGATTTAAAAGCAAACAAAACGTTCCAGGAACCTGGTTTTCAGCAACCATGGAGGCAGTTATATTGATTTTGATAGTAGAAGTGAACATTTTACTTAGTGCCAAGCAAGGAGTGATGGTGATGTGTTGTTCAATGCAACGATAAACTACTCGGACAGATCTACAATGATCTCAAGACTCTTATGGCATATTAGTAGCACAAATGTTTAGATGTAAATGTACTTCTGGATGATGTACTATTGATTAATTTTTTTTTAAACTTCAGTTTTCTTTTTTCTTTTTAACAGTTTGCAAAAAGGGTTTAAGCGCCTGATTCTGGGATGTATGACCTAGAGTCGTGTCTGTAGCAGCAATTGCTGCAAAATTTCCATCCGACTAAATTTTCAATGGAAAACACAGTAAGAGTCAATGGATTGGAAAACATTGTGGCTTTTTAAGACGATTTTTTTCAATCCCATCGACTCTTCACATAAAATTGGGTCTAAACTTAATTAGTTTTCAACAAATTTCATTTGCATTTTATCTATTTTCAAAGAAAATGGAATTTTGTATCTTTTCTTTACATTTTGTGTTTTTCGTACAATAACTTTTTGAATGACGCCTATACCCGTATTCATGAACAATATAATAAATAATAATTTGACAAAAAAAAAAAAAAAAAAAAAATCATATCAAAATGTATTTGTCACATTTTGTTCTTTTCCTTCAAAATTATACCATAAATCCTTTGATGCACCATGCAGTGGGTAGCAAGGTTGGGAAGTCGGCCTGCCGTCATTATTAGATTAGGCCCAATATATTGTATTTAATTTTAATTTAGTTGCTGGCACGGTCGTAACCACTTATCATATATCTTCGAGTTGTGTATGCACAAAAGAAAAAAATTTTGAAGTAGCTAGCGCACAAGCCTCAAATTGCGCAATTCTAAGCCGGCGTAGTGTAAGGTAAAAGGCCTTACGGATTTAGAGACAGTTTTCAGGTCCAACGATGAAAGCGCCATTTAGTTTTTTTAGTAGTACGCTACTAATTGTATAAAGGGCATTAAATTTGGTATGCGTTATATACGTATGACTTATGATTTGAATAACTGATTACCAGCGCCTCTGCTGGTGAAAGCGTAAATTGGTTAGCTAAAGCTTTTAGTTGGAGCGCTCTTTGCAAATGCAGTAAAGTCAGCTTAATCGTTATGCTGGAGTTTCAAAGGGCATAAAATTTCAATGTGGAATAACTAATTAAACATATAACCAATGACTTCAAATTTCACCTGAAATAAAGTTTGTTATCACATAAACGAAGTCACATATTTTAGCAAAAACAAAATAAATAGGAAAAAACTTTTCTTGTGCATGTAAGTGGTTATCTCTAAATCCTGTAGCCTTATGCCTTGGAGGATTAAATAGCCTACGGACCTCTATTTGCGCACGGGCAGGGAAAAAGTTTTGCAAATTGCGCATGGGTGCACAATTCGAATATATGTGGCAAGCTGAATGCCTGCGAGAGATACAAGCCTTGCAAACCGCAATCTGACTTTCTTAAAGTAATTTGTATGTTCTAATGGTAACAGGTGAACAGCATGGTGAATGTTCGCATACGGCCGTCTTGTTCAGACAATTGATACATCCAAAGCTGTAGTGATATGGTAGAGAATTTACCACTAGTTTCGATAATAATGGTGCTTTGGCGACCAATGAGAATGGCGTAACAAAACAGCCATCGTTCGTTCGACCAATTCCGAAGCGCGTAACAAACCCCATTCGCCTTCGGATTGGTGGCTGTAGGTAGCTGCATTCACCATTTCGATAATGCACGCTTGTCCTTTCCGCCATCTGTTGTGGGTTTTCACAACCAAAATACAAATGGCATTTTGATCCCATTCGAACTCTTCACGGTCGTTTCTCCGATTTTCTATCGGTAAATTCTCTCATAAAATACACCTCGTGCTTGAGTAATTGTCAAATAAGATCACGAGTGCCCCACAGGCACTCGTGATCTTATCGGACAAAAAGATGAGTGCGAACCTAATTATTTGACAATTACTCGGCATGCTCGGTATATTACTACTGACAATCTTAGAAAAAAGTCTAAGCAGTGAGGGCATAATGTGCATGCAGCATATGTGGTTTCCTTCAGAGGATTTATGGTAATTTACAAACAAACTAAATTTGTTATTTTACTGGCATTTTAGTTTCAATTTTTTTTTAATACTTATTTGTAATTTAAAAAAAAAAATCCTATTTATCATATTGCTTCAATGATATTCAACTTCAAAACAGGGTCAAAGGTCAGTGTCACAACTCACTCTTAAATGAATTGATTAAAAACCATGAAATAAATGGCCTATAATATATAAATATTAAAAAATAAATAAATAAAAACTAAAAAAAAAAATTTGTTCTTTTTACAAAGTTGCATACAATTTTTGAGCAATAAAATAGTTTAAGTAGGTTTAATACTTTTCTTCCCCATTTCATTTCTCATCTTTCCAACTCCAAACAGATGAAAGCAACATTATAAGAAAACCTGAAACAATTATCTCAAACAAATAACTCCTGATGTGTTCTTATTATCCTGCAATATCCTGCAATATCCTGCACATCTCGATGCCATTGAAAGCATTTCTAAGATTCTATTGAATCCTCATGTAAAACCCCTGCTGGGTACTAACATTTCTTCTTAAATACGTTTATTGAATGTCATTTCATACTACTATCCAACAAATAGAAAACATTTTTTCCATTTCACAATCACAAAGCAAGAAAACGACCTAAGAAAAGAACATTTCTATTCTATAGTAAACTAATGTTAAAGAGTAGATAAAGATTGCATTATTGGCGTACTGGCCGTACCGGCACTGCAGGGAGGCCACAGCAGATTTGGGGCCCACAGCCAAAATTTTTGTTTAGAGGAGGTTCATAGTCTATAGTCTATCTTCTGCCCACAAATCGGATCAGACTCCGGAAGTCGAACACAGATACCCGTTTGCATACGAATTCTCTACCAATTAAGCAACCCAGGACTCCAACAGAATTATGCTCGTAATCAACCAAACCGACATCATTATTATTATTGTTGTTATTATTATTATTATTAATAATAATCACATCATCCTTAACCCGGTCACTTGGTCCTAAAAATTTTGGTCAACTGTCTTACCTTGACCACAGTATTAAAAAGATAGACCGGGCAAATGATGATGTCATCAAATCTCAATGGATTTTTATGCCACCTGGTAGATCAATTTTAAAACAGTCAAATCAAATAAAAGTTTTTTTTCCATGGGTGTAAAACTTATAACACATAACTTATAAATTTATAAGTTATAAGCTACAAGTTAAAAGTAATACGTTATAAGTCAATTCATTTGGCGAAAATCTTTCTGACGAATGAACATATATAATGTGAGGGAATATAAAGAACTTTCATTTATCATTATTTACTATTGTAGTTGACCAATTTGCCACTATAGGCGCCATATATAACCTTAATTATAATTTTTGCCACTAGAGGGCTTTATACCATGTAACCGTTTTTCCTTCATGTAATAAGAAGTTCAGTTCAACCAAAATAGTGAGTTTTATTCAAAATAAGAAACAATCCACCACATATAAAACAAAAGCAAAATTTCTAAAACAGATTTATACATCCCGTGCTTGTTTTAAAAATGTTTTTTTTTTTACAATTAGGCTTAACTAATTGTTCCATAAATAAATATGACGCCTCCACACGACCCCTGGCATTGACCGTTCATGTGCTAACCTATACGTAAGTACGGGGACGCGTATCTACCGCATCTCAATCTACCGCGTCCAGGATCTACCGCGTCTCAATCTACCGTGTCCAGGATCTACCGCGTCCAGGATCTACCGCGTCCAGGATCTACCGCGTCCAGGATCTACCGCGTCCAGGTTGGCGATCTGCCGCTTTCTGGATCTACCGCGTCTGGAATTACCACGTCTCAATTTACCGCGTCCTAGATCTACCGCGTTTGGAATTACCGCGAAATACACGAAATAGTGGCGTCAGGCCACTTATTTGACCGTTCGGCCATGAAATAGTGGCATCCGGCCACTTGCTCGGCCGTTTGGCCACTTGTTCGGCCGTCCGGCCAATTGTTCGGCAGTTCGGCCACGAAATAGTGGCGTTCGGCCACGAAATACTGGCGTTCGGCCACGAAATAGTGGCGTTCGGCCATGAAATAGTGGCGTCCGGCCGTCCGGCGTTTTACCATGTGCCTAAAAAATTCCGAAAATTTATGCTGCAAATCAAGTCGCGGTAGATCTAGACGCGGTAGATTTAGACGCGGTAGCTTGGGACGCGGCAGATCTGGACGCGATAGATCTGGACGCAGTAATTCCAGACGCGGTACTTCCAGACGCGGTTGCGATTTTTTGCGCCAAATGACACGCCCCGTAAGTACATATAGCCTTTACTTATAGCATAATTTATAATTCTTTTTTATAAGTTGCATTTTAAACGTATAAATGTATAAACACCGTATAACTTATATCTATAAGTTATAAGGTATAAGTTATTAGAAGTTAAAAAAACCATAATCGCCAACCCTCTATTAAGTTAGATCGAGACAATCGTCTGTCAAGCAGGTTTAATATGTTGTTTATAAATGCTGTTTAGGTTAAATGACTTTTCGAATAGCAGCGACTCAAGTTCCATGCTAATCCATGCTCCAATGCATTTAGAAGTAGTTAAGATCTTAAGTGGATATTGGCTTTCCCATCCTATAGTCGCAATGGCATCATTTGGATTAAAGCATTGCGGACTAATATTGCTGTCTTGTAAATTAAAAATTGAGCATTAACCAGTTAATCAACAAAATCTAACTATCAAAACAATCTAATGATGATTTTTTTACCAGATACCAATTTAAAGCATTTTTTTGTGTCAAACTAATGGATTTTGTTTACAAAGAGAATACTAAAATGAATCAGTTGCAATTGATCACGTGAGAATTTGTTTATTCAAGATTCATGACTGTCACTCTAATCAAATTAGCAATGATTAATAAGGAGGAAAGTGGTAAATTCAGTAAATTTTAATTAAAAACTTAATTATACATTTAGCAATTTTTGCCTCTCTATGTAGACACAAACTAGTTTTGTTGAATATTGCTCGAGTAAATTTATGCCAAATTTGATTAACGTCTCCTGTTAAGAGAATTAGCAATTTTCATTTCCTTTTCCTAAATTGGCCTGCTGCCATCTGTTGCTTGAAAATAAAACTTTTGCACAACAGAGTTGTGAAGACAAAGCAAATTCCCCATCCGAAGAATGGTACCTTTGCCATTAAATTCAATACACTTAGTGATAATTCATTTTTCTTAAATATTTTGATTTTTTTCCAATTTTTCCTAAATATTTTGATTTTTTTCCAATTTTTTCATTAAATATTTTGATTTTTTTCCAATTTTTCCTAAATATTTTAATTTTTTTCCAATTTTTTCGTTAAATATTTTGATTTTCTCCAATTTTTCCTAAATATTTTGATTTTTTTTCCAATTTTTCCTAAATATTTTAATTTTTTTTCCAATTTTTCCTAAACATTTTAATTTTTTCCAATTATTCCTAACAAATTTAATTTTTTTTTTAAATTTTTTCATTAAATAATTTAAAATTTGCTTCAAATTTAATAAATTTTTTAAACCTAATTACCTGAATCCAGGTGTCACAATCCATCGACATCTCCCAGCATTAAACTACAAACTCCTATTAAGACGCCATCTTTGCATTACTCGAGTGATATTTCTTTTATCATCTCTTTCCCCTTGGAATGTCATTGTCACGTTACTCTCATCAGGTAACACCGCAATGTCATTTCACATCTTTCCTACCGAGAACCAACATTTTTCATTTCCTAAACGCTCCTCAAAAAGCCGTTCAAATCAGCTCAAATAATCACACTAATTTCCAAATTCCAATATCTGACAAATCAAACCAAACACCAATTAAAATGC
Source organism: Strigamia crassipes (assembly GCA_034683725.1). Taxonomy (NCBI): domain Eukaryota; kingdom Metazoa; phylum Arthropoda; class Chilopoda; order Geophilomorpha; family Linotaeniidae; genus Strigamia; species Strigamia crassipes. Next base: position 11,378 of record JAQFXT010002050.1, read on the forward strand.
TCATTATAAAAGCAACAATGTTCATGTAGAACAAGTATTGGCCATTAGTGAGAAAACATGAGTGCAAAACAACTTCTCCTAAGGTTCTCAGCTGGCCAAATTAATGTTGTAACAGATGTTGCAAACAACACTTCTTTAGCACCAACAGACATATAAAACAACACATTCATACTCATAGGGATTAAAGCTGACACTGATATATAAAGGCTCCATTCATTTCTTCAATTAAAGGTCATTTCTTAGTACCGTAAATCCTCTAGTTGTAAGCGAGTCTCTATTTAAGCGCGGGGTAAAGCTAAAATTTGCCAGTAGTGCACGTGGGTTTATTATAATGCGGGATGTTATAATAGAAACCCGCTTTCATTCATCTTCGCAATTCTTTGGTTATTTAAATTGAAATTATTCCAATATTCCTGCAAATTAATAATATTTATCGGTTTAATTGATAATATTTTTGATTTAATAATGATCGATTCTTGTCGAAAAATACCAATTTTTTTTTAAACAGTATTTCAAACCAACCCAATTTCGTTTACAGTCGAACTTCGTTATAACGAATTGCAAGGGACCCAAAAGTCTGTTTGTTATCACAAAAGTTCGTTATAAGAAATTACAGTACAAATTTTTTTTTCAGTTCTGTAACTGTAAAAAAATTCATGTTTATCATAAAAAACAATAGGTGTGTTCAAAGTAAAACCGATTTCGCTGATTTCGCTGATTGTTATGATTTTGTTGATTCTTGGAGACCGGAAGTGATGATTTTGACGTCATAACATGGAAATCGGGTTTCCGAAAATCCGATTTTTGAAATCCACCTTTTGGTTGCTTTTGTTGATTTCCTGGTTGATTTTCAACAAAGGTAGCAAGTCGGCATTGTTTAACGAAACAACTACCAGTAATTTCAATCTGCGCATGTGCAAATGTTAGATTCTGGAGAAAATTTTAAGGTCGTTCAAAGTTGAAATCCGATTTTCTGGAGTAAATCAGGATTTCGGAAATCGATTTTACTTTGAACGCACCTATTGTTTATTTATACAAATGGTGATTTTTGTTTGAATTGAACTTTTTTACAGAATTTTTTTAAAATAAAATGTTCATTTTCATCAATTTTAAAAATGAAATTTTCTGGCCAGCATGTAAACGAGTGAGTCGTGTGATTAATTTTCAAAATTTGTTATAAAAAGGACTTGTGAGAAAAGAGAGTTCTAAAAAACTTGTTCTTTATAACGGATAATTGGTCATTTCAAAATTTGTTATATCGAAATTTTTTTAACATGGTGTTTTATGGGAAACCAACTGAGTCATTTAAAAAAAATCGTTATATCGCGATTCGTTATAACGAGGTTCAACTGTATTGCAGTTTGTACGCGAGTCTCCATTAGAACGCGGGAGTCAGAACACCTGCGTTCAATAAGCAGATATGCGATAGTTTATAAATTATTTCATTTATTTATTTATCTGTTTAGATGAATAAGTTTATTTATATTTTTTTATTTATTTTTATCATTGGGTGAAATGAAAATTTTTTTTGCTAAAAATAAAACCAAATCAAAGTCAGTAGTTATCTCACACATTTCAAAAATGAAAATCATGGCGGTAGATGAAATTATTGATTTTTTTCTCCCCCCTCAAGAATTTCAATCTAACTGGGCTGAAATGTAGTGACATCAAGTGCTGAAATATGATAAAACTTTCAAGCATTTCAAAAATACCTAACACAGTTTTCATCCACTTAAAAATTAATAATCAAATTTAATAAATGTAAACAAATCTCTTTTATCACCCCCAACACCAAATCTGTCCACCACCCTTCAACTTTTGGTTTAATCATTTCTACTATTTTATCAACAGCGCTGTAACTTACAGCCTGAATTTTCTAATTACTTTGCTGCATCGTACCTAGATCGATTAAACCCAGGACTATACAAATTCCAGGGCCGGCCACAAGGGGGTGCACCAGGTGCAAGGCACCCGACCCCAGGGTTATGCATGGAGCCGTGGGGCCCAGAATAAATAAAGCAAAAAAAATTCAAACGATAAAAACAGAAAAACAAAATGAAATCATTCAATAATTCAACAAATAGGATTCCCACAATTCATTTCGCACCCGGGCCCCATCTTGGAAAAGACCGGCCCTTCTACCTACAGCGCAAAATCACTCAAAAATGACATCATTTTGCAAACAAATAGCAAATTGTTCAAATTCATTAGGTGAACTTCTGGACAGCCGCCATTTGTCCGTAGAAATTCGAATATTGCACCAACAAATGGTGCCTGATTAAAAAAAAATGGCGGATGAAAAGTCCTGCGTTTATCCTACATTATACACCTATCCCCCGATTTACACGGAAGATAGGTTGTGCCCAAAACCGTGTAAATTGAAATCTTGGATTTTGCTAAGTAAAATCGCGTAAAACGCAAATAACCCCAAAATGTGCACGATTCGGTCATTTATTTAAGTAAAACAAAAGTAAGACATCTTAGAAAACTTAAAAT
>JAQFXT010002051.1:0-13867 GCA_034683725.1 Strigamia crassipes
GTTGGGGGATTATAAGTCAGGTGACTTTTATATCCCCCCTTGATGACGTCATAGGGGAAAATGACTATTTTTCCCCCTAGTTACTTTATTTTATAACATTAATTGACTCGTGAATTCAGCCGAATTCACCTTTATTTATAAATAACTCCATTATTTACGAGAAGCAATTATTTCTCTCGCCAAGTAATACTATTTATTATTACTAGTTTTGTATTTCGCGCGTTTCAACCGATAAGCGCTCTGGTGGCAATAATTGGAACTGATTACGATTTCCATATCGTCACAACCTGGGGTATGTATTTCGAAAGAAATACTACTTTAGGAAGTTAGGTTCACAATACCAAAACCTTAACTAGACATTTAAACCAAAAGCTGAGAGATTGGGCTTATACAATAAATAGGATACGGTATTCTTAAAACATATGCCCAATTTTTTGTCTTAAGGGGATTAATTCCATTTGGTAAGAAAATTTCGTCCTTTCTTTGAAAATCAAATACATACTTATAACCTGTTCTGAACGAATAAATAGTTAGATGTTGTGGGGGTCCGTCATGAAGACCATTCCAATGGCATAAAGAAGAGATCCTGTCTCTTCTTGTCCACTTATCTGACCATTTTGACCGCTCTATCCCACTGTTTGTTAGCGTCGACAAGAGAAGTTTCGACTACAGTCGAAAGCACAAATGAGATCATAAATATCCATTACATTTAAGTAAAGTGTTGATGAAATCGCATTGACAATTAATGCGCTGTCCAACGCAAAGGTGAACAAAAATGTCCACTATGTAAGTATGTCATCCACACAAGATCGCACCCACACTAGATCTTTATAAGGCCCAAGATGTAGTTTCAACAATCTTAGGTCTGTTTAGAACAAGTTCAAACTAAGCAAGCAAGCAATTATATCCAGTGGAATCTGACTATTTATACTTGCAAGAGGATTAGTTAGAGATTATTAATTCCCCAATGAGAGGGGTTCTCTTTGGAATTCTTCCAATCCTGGGGGATAATCAAGAGTACAACGATTTTAGGGATAACGTGACACTTAATTTCCTTTTTTGATGACGTCATAGGGATAAATAGCCGATCTTCCCCTAAGGAAGAACGGATAAATACTGCTGTGTTTATCGCTGATTCTTTTCTTAGTGACACACATTCTTATAGGAAATTGTCGATTCTCTATAAACTTTATTAAGAGGGGCCAGAAAGGGCTATTTACGCGCAAACTGAAACTGTCGCTATTTATTCAAATTGCGCACTCTGGTAGTGGTATTTTAAGTTCTTTTGCCGAGACGAAATTGTCACAATTGTGTTGAAATTTCGGTATCACTGGTATTAATAAAATATGGATGGTAATTACCTTACGTAAACTAAATTTATTTCTTATTAATTGATTTGAGCTCAAAGGAGCCATTAGTTCAGATACACCTGGAACAGTTGATGACATCTAAGAATTTAATGAATTTTAATGTTTGAAGTTTGCTTTTGTCAATATATTTACGAAAAGGAATCCAGGGGAACAGAGTTTTGGTTTATTGAACAACATTTTCAACTTGCCGAGCATGTTTTCGCCAGTAACATTTTCTAGAATATATCAAATGACTCGATAGCAGCACACAACTATTTCTATTTTCATTTACAGTAAATCATAACTCACCAACTGTTATCACGGCGCAGGTTCCAATAATGGACAATTCATTCCTTACTCGAATATTCGGTTTGTTCATTGATTTCTGTAAGAACGTTTGCTGTTTTATATACGAGTTGTCAAAATAAATGAAGTTTTCCTTACCGAAATAAATTCAGTTTTGTTTACTACAGAAATATCAATATCCCATAATGCAGACAAGTTGACATTCTCAGTACCGATTAACTGGTACAGACTGTTCTGACAATCTAATGATGATGGTTCTGAGTGTACAATATTTTTCCACGCGTGTCGTACATATGCGCTGTCAGTCGTGCATACTTTGAGCACTGGGAATGACATGTTGGTTTCATCAGTCGTATACGCATCAGTAGCGATGGGGCCCGAAAAGAAATATTTGATTTTCTGCCCAGTTTGATAGCAGCAGATCGTGAGGCAGCTCATTAAAAGTAAACTCCATGCGACTTTGATTACAGCACCTTTTGTGGGATCGATCAACGTTTGAAATTCAGGAAATGAATCGTCGAACATCCAAAGTCGTGGTATTTGTTGTTGCACAATTTTACGGATTTTCGACTTGACCGCATTTCGTCTCAATTCAGTGGCCATTGTGCGAGCGCAAGAAACTTGAAGTTTCTGTTATAAATCGTTAAAATTCTCTTGTATGTCTACGAGATAGACACGTTAATGGAATAACTAATAAGGAAATTGTGTACCGTCGATGTTGACATGGCAACTTAACAATCAGTTAATTTAAATTTCAAATTCAAATTTGAGAACCACCTTTACATCATTTTGATATTTCATTTGGAAATACGTCGCTCAAAACTTGGATTGTTAGGTTGCTCATGTCAACATCGACAGTATATAATTTGCTTATTCCTTATTCTATTATCGTGTCTCGTAAACCTGCAATTTTGATAGATTTACTTAGAATTAATACAAACACCATCGCACGAAAGCTGAAACTTACAGAAGATTTTGTAAGATTTTAAAACAGAAACAAACCGCGGTATAACGAATTTTTGTTATAACGAATTTTTTTTTAATGACTTTTTTTAATTTTTTAAATAGATGAAAATGAAAATTGTATTTTCAAAAATACTGTCAAAACTTAAATTTAAACCAAAATCACCATGTGTATGAATAAATAATGTTTTCCATGATAAAACACGTAACAACCCCTATTCGTTGTCGGATTGGTGGCCAGATTTACCATTTCGGTAATGCACCATCTATTGTGGGTTTTATAAACAATTTATAATGGCCGCTGCATCCTCGCGATGGGAAAATTGCACTGTCGGATTTACATCATTTACAGTATTTTCAATAGGTAAATTCTCGTATAAAAATACACCTTGCGCTTGAGTAATTACTTGACAATTACACTGCACTGCTTCCAATGAATTGATTGATACTGTGAAAAATTGTGTCGTTTAATATACATTTATTTGTTTTGTTAGAGTGGACGGACGCTGTTCAGGTTTAGGGACCTAATATACATTTATTTGTTTTGTTAGAGTGGACGGACGCTGTTCAGGTTTAGGGACCTTAAACAGCGCCGGACGCACGACACGTATACAAGAAATGACACAAAAAACTGTATTATTTGCTTTGCAGCTTTTATTCAGTTGTCTAGGGGCAGTTTCTTTAATGTCTTTTCCTGTTGCTTTAGGCAATGTTACTATTGCCCAACCTTGGACAAGCACCGACCACACGGTTAGGGATAACCGAATGGTCAGTGTGGTCAATATGCTAATTGTCTTTGCCATGCGTTGTTCACGGTACTGGGAATGACAGGTTGGTCAGTTTCCTAAACGCCTCCATAGTGACAAGAGGGATCAAGAACCACGATCCCACTCGAGGGCTGGTTCCAGGTGGACTTTCATTGAGCGGAAGTCTTTTCTTTTTTATAGGGCCCTCTATCCCATGCGGACTACCGCGTCATTGGTTGACGATGAGTGACATCATCAACCCTCAAACTTCTATGCCATTGGTGGGTTGTGCTGACCATTAGAACGTTGGTTGTAGTGACCGCTAATCGGTCACAGTTTGTCTCTTTGACGTTTGTCACTTTGACAGAGCGTTTCTTTGACAATATGTGTCTTCGACGTTTGCCTCTTCGACAATACGTGATGATTGTCGAAGAGATGACCATTTTTTATGACCTGTCGAAGAGATAAACAAACACCCAGTTGATGTGATTGCAATCTAGTGTATTTAGGTCTACCGTCAAATTAATTTACCCGGTTGTTCCTGTTTAATTCATTTATTTATTGCACACTTAAATACATCGTCATTTATAATCAGTTTGAATTTATTTTTCTTAAAGGATTTTAAGGAAATGAATCAAAGTTATTGATTTATTGGTCAAGTGTAGTTTATTATGTTGTTACACAAATGTTCATCACAATATTTGACATTTAGTTGCAAACAGATGATAATGGGCAATAAACTCCCGTGAACAACTTAATGAAGTTTTAATTGCAATATTCATTGTGCATGAATAAATAATTGCTCGTGATTTTGCTTAGAATTATACGAATTAAGTTGCAGCACTCAGTTTCGCTATAAAGTATTGGTAGACAATTAGATAATATTTGAAAATCTAACTAAAATGTATTTTAAAAAAACGTTGAAACACCGTTATTTAGGGTACATATATATTACTAATATGCATATGAATGCTATATTATTGAAACCAAGTTTAATTGGGTTTTCTTAATGTTGAAAATACATTTTCTCCATTTTTCTTCCTACACTCAATATTGATAGACCGAGTGATAGACTCAAAATGTTTCCGATGTCGCATATGAATGAAATGATGTCATATTCGAGCCGGTCATTGAACATTTGAATTTTGTTTGTTTCGAAATGATGGCTTACTCCATACATCGCATAAAGATCATAGTTTGTTTCTTTTATCGTACTAAAGTACTTGGATTCTGTGCAGGGAATATGACATTGACATTCATTGTTTACATTTGTTAGGAGAAATATATTTTTGTAAATAGAATGAGTGGTTTTTGCCAATTCGGATGTGTTGCACATGGGATATTGCACTTGATCTATGTACGGTAAGCTGGAAAAAGAAAAAAAAACTTGTTAGCTGTGATTTACAAATCTTTCTTCTTCTTATTAGGATAAATGTGCTCATTTTAGGTTAATTGAGGGTGTTTTGTTTTTTTTTTTTGCCCAGGAAACAGTGTAAATAGGAGAGAAGAGAAAATATGCACACCTTATTTGTTTATTTACCTTCCCAACCATTGGCAGAAGAAAACATAGAGGTTTTATTATTTCTAGTTGGCTGCATTCTCAAACGAATACAACCAATCTTTTAGCTGCATTGTTTGGGCCAACAATGCAGCAAAGATGGCTTTTCTAATGGTGGAAATACAACACATTCTGTTACCAAAGAAGTGGTGTGAAGGTTTAAACTGTCGTTAGTAAACAAGTTCAACACCAGATGGCACACTCGCGTCTAAGAGGTGTCAGCAAGAAGTAAATAAGATATAAAACGCACATGTTATATAGAATACAACGGAACAGGATAATAAAGAAATAAACTATCACTTAATAGTTTAAACGCCTAAGATGTGTATTAAAATACAACACCAATTTGATAGAATGCAGTTATGTAAAGTTGCTAACACACCTGTTCAGGATTAGCTACTCTTCCCAGAACTTGGATTACCAGAACACAAATGTGTCCTGTGTATTCCTTTCTGGTTGACCCCCATTGGGCAAAAATGACTCTAGTATTCAGTTCTTATGGCCTGAGTATCCACTTCCCGTACCCGGTGATTGGAATATTTTTTTGTTTAATGCTCAGTTTTTTTTTCTTGTAGAAATCTTTAGTAATAAACAGCAAATATTTTAGCTCGTTTAGGAATTTTGATATTTTGAAGTTCCTGAGTTAAATATGAATATAAATTGAGTACTTGTATAATACTATACCGGCATGTTAATTTTTTGTTGAGTTTTTTGCGGTAACATTGTTTTTTACAAATGTAGAAATCGTTTGATGGAATGCATTTTCGTACTGGGGTGTTTATGCGGTGAAACTAGAAAAAAATTGGAAAATGTATTTTATAATAAATACCATATATGCTTTCATTGGTTTGATCAAATTTTTTTCGGCATTTGACATTTTTTTTAAATTAAATTTTGTCATAATTTGACTATTTTTGATCAGATTTTATTGAAATTTGAGAAACCTGTAAATTGCTAACATCTCAAAGTTATTCCAAAATTCCTTTAAATTAATAATATTTATTGGTGAAGTTGATAGTATTCGCAAATACTTTTGAATATTTTTTCTTTACATTTAAAAATGCGGGATAAAACTGTGCGAATGTTATCAATAAAACCGATAAGTATTATATTATTCAAAGTTTTTGCACCTTTATCATGCGATACATAAAACTCAATAGGAATCCTTCTTGCATTGGTAATAATTTGTTTGAAGTTAAATCCACATCGTGGTCTTCCCTCGTTGTTGTAAAAGCCTTTGTGGTAAATGACAATAAATTAAAATACAGAACAAATTACAGATAAAATAATTTTTGTACCTCGTAGTGATGGTCACATGCATTCGATGAAGGAGTAAAGTAAGATGTCATAATCCCTGTGCTTAGGCCATCGTATTTTACTTCATCTGCGAATTAAAAACAATTCAATCAGAACATCATGAAATAATGATTGCTCAGGCTATTTCCACAAAAATGAAAGAAGCTTGGTTCTGATTGGCCAAGAGAACAACTTTGGTGGGTTATTTTAAATTTGCTGTTGTGACAATCATTTGCTTTAGCTAGAATAATTAGAGTTAGAAAAAATTGCTAGACGCACCAGTTAAATGTTGTGTACACATTCCACACATGGTATTTATTTTGACGTTTGTAGGTACTATCTGCAAACAGGTAACATTTACACAATGACTATCTGGTGGGTTGGATAATCCCTTACTTACAGCTTTGACTGAAATTACAGTTTCTGAATTGTAAGACATTTCCCATAGTTGTTCTACAGTGAGATTTTCTCTTTTTAGGTTTAGTAGACTCAGTATGTGAATGGGACAATCACTTTGACTAAGATTGTTTTCCTCAGCATACATCCGCTCAAATTCCATAAAATCCTCTGACAATACACAAGCTGTTATGTTTGGAAAGCTTACATTTGCTTCTTCCACGACTGCAATGTTAATCCGTATGGGATAAGCCAAGTAAGTCATCAATTTGAAATAGATCAGAACCAAAAACAGACAAGTGCAGCCACAATAAACAACTTTTTTCAATATGTTTGCAATAGGGATGTGGATTGGCTCGTTTTTAAACAGTAGAGATAAGAAGTGGCTTTTCTTCTTTTGCAGATATTGCCAAACTTTGAGCTGGATTTTTCTCTCTTTCTGTGACGCATTTTGTTTTTGATAATTGATGATTAATGTGATCAAATCGAAAACTAAAAGTATTGACATTCCGAGGTAAAGGCCAATGTTTCCAGCTACATCCAGCAGTAGATCGAGAAATCCGTAAGCAAATCTTTCTTGAATAACATGAATGACATTTGTTTCTGCTTCATTGTCGCGTTCAAACCATGGGGTATCTGTTGTAGTAACCGTGTACGATTTTACTTCTTCTTCTGTTTGAGTGCACATTCGGCTACATGAGCAGTTCAATCCTGTTTTTATGTTGTCTAGTTTATATTTAATATTTACATACAGCATTTGTGTATAAGCTGAACCATTGCACATGTCGCCTGACTTTCCACTCATAAATGGAAATCTGTATTTTGGAAGAAATAGAAAAGATCAGATTAAATTGGTGTACTTTGGAGTAGGAGTAAACTCTTTATTAGGGGGTTTTAATCATTTAGGGAACAACAAGGTTTTCTGGGGTGTTGGAATTTAAAATCTTATATTGTTAAATGAAAAGTTCTATGTTGTAAGAAATTTATCTGCGCCTTATTAATAAGAACACAAAATGAATAAAGTGGTGCCATATGTATAGAATAATCAGTTTTTCCAAATAATTTTTTTTACACTTTATTTGAAATCAAACCAATTCTTTTTAATGTATTACACCATTAGAATTTGTTTAAAAATTACAGGTTTTTAATATTTGTAGAAATATTAAAAATTAATTATTCTATACTTATGGCGCACATCTTGTATGCGCACGCTAATGCCCAGGTGATCCCCTTTACCTGCAAGGTTGTTGACTGTAAAAACGTTCACTGCATTTCTTGTAGCATTTGTAAAAATCTTTTTCGTCAGTGCACGGATTAGATGGTGTATTCAAAAATATGAACTGTTAAATTATATACACAAAAAATAATCAAGATTAAGCCAATTTTTCTTAGGTGCATTCAAAGTTTCTGTTTCAAGGGTTTTTGGTTGTTTTTGTAAACTGCTAAAGCAGGTGGCATAAACAGAAACTTTGAATGTTCCTATTGTTTGTTTTGTGGTTTTTGGTGCTTCTTTATGGCTGTTTTTGGTGTCTTCTTTGTTTATATAAACATCAAAAACTTAACAGAAACTGGATGTGATCATAGTTAGGCAATAGTTTGAAATTTGTAATTGGTAAATTTCCAGCACAATTGTGTAACGATGTCGACCTGGGGTATATATTTCGAAGGAAACACTACTTCAGGGGATTAGGTTCACAATACAAAACCTCAACTAGACATTTAAACCAAAAGCTGAGAGATTGGGCTTGCACAATAAATAGGATACGCCATTCTCAAAACATACGCCCAATTTCTTGTCTTAAGGGAATTAATTTCATTTGGTAAGGGAATTCGTCCTTTCTTTGAAAATCTAATAAATACTTATAACCTGTTCTGTTTGTTAGTGTCGACAAGAGAAAGTTTTGACTACTAGTACACTCGAAGGCACAAATGAGATCATAAATATCCATTACATTTAAGTAAACTGTGGATGAGATCGCATTGACATTTAAGGTGCGGTCCGACGCGAAGGCGAACAAAAATGTCCACTACGCAAGTGTGTCACCCACACAAGATCGCGTCCACACAAGATCTCTATAAGGCCCAAGATGTAGTTTCAACAATCTCAGGTCTGTTCAGATCAAGTTCAAGGTAAGCGAGCAAGCGATTATTTCTTGTGGAATCTTGCTATTTATACTTGCAAGAGGATTAGTTGGAGATTATTAATTCTCCAATGAGAGGGATTCCCTTTGGAATTCCTCTAATACTGGAAGATAATCGGGGTACTCTCGTGCCGAAAGTACAAGGATTTTAGGGATTACGTGACACTTAATTTCTCTTTTTGATGACGTCAGAAGGAAAAATGGCCGATTTTCCCCTAGTTACAAGTCATTTAAGGAAGAAAGGATAAATACTGCTGTGTTTATCGCTGATTCCTTTCTTAGTGACAAACATTCTTATAGCAAATTGCCGATTCTCTATAAACTTTATAACGTGTGGCCAGAAAGTGCTATTTACATGCATGTTGCATGCGCAGATTGAATTTCACACGATTTAATCAAATTGCGCACCCTGGTAGTGGTATTTTAAGTTTTTTTGACAAAACGAGATCGTCACAATTGTGTTGATATTTCGATATGGATGGTAATTACCTTACGTAAACTAAATTTATTTCTTATTAATTGATTTGCGCTCAAAGGAGTCATTAGTTCAGATACACGTGTAGCAGTTGATGATATCTAAAAATTTAATGAATTTTAATGTTTGAAGTTTGTTTTTGTCTATATATTTACGAAAAGGAATCCAGAAGAACAGAGTTTTGGTTTATTGAACAACATTTTCAACTTGCCGAGCATGTTATCGCCAGTAACATTTTCTAGAATATATAAAATGACTTGATAGTAGCACTCAACTATTCCTATTTATATTTACAGTAAATCATAACTTACCAACTGTTATCACGGCGCAGGTTCCATAAGTGGACAATTCATTCCTTACTCGAATATTCGGTTTGTTCATTGATTTCTGTAAGAACGTTTGCTGTTTTATATGTGAGTTGTCAAAATTAAGTAGAGTTTTCCTTACCGAAATGAATTCAGTTTTGTTTACTATAGGAATATCAATATCCCATAATGCAGAGAAATTGACATTCTCAGTACCGATTAACTGGTACAGGCTGTGCTGACAATCTAATGGTGTTGGTGTTAAGTGTAAAATATTTTTCCACGCGTGTAGTGCATATGCGGTTTCAGTCATGCATACTTTGAACACTGGGAATGATATGTTGGTTTCATCAGTCGTATACGCATCAGTAGCGATGGGGCCCGAAAAGAAATATTTGATTTTCTGCCCAGTTTGATAGCAACAGATCGTGAGGCAGCTCATCAAAAGTAAACTCCATGCGACCTTGATTGCAGCACCTTTTGTGGGATCGATCAACGTTTGAAATTCAGGAAATGAATCGTCGAACATCGAAAGTCGTGGTATTTGTTGTTGCACAATTTTACGGATTTTTGACTTGACCGCATTTTGTCTAAATTCAGTGGTCATAGTGCGAGCGCAAGAAACTTGAAGTTTCTGTTATAAATCGTTTAAATCCTCCTGTATGTTTCGGTTTGCAAGTTTACGAAATAGTCACGTTAATGGAATAACTAATAAGGAAATTATGTACCGTCGATGTTGACATGGCAATCTAACAATCAGTTAATTTAAATTTTAAATTCAAATTTGAGAACTACCTTTACATCATTTTGGAAATACGGCGCTCAAAATTTGGATTATTAGGTTGCTCATGTAAACACCGACGGTATATAATTTCCTTATTCCTTATTCTATTAACGTGTCTCGTAAACCTGCAATTTTGAAAGATTTACTTACAATCAATACAAACATTATCGCACGAAAGCTGGAACTTACAGTGGTATAACGATTTTTTGTTATAACGAATTTTTTTTAATGACTTTAATTTTTTGAAATTGATAAAAATAAAAATTTTATTTTGAAAACTACTGTCAAAATTTAAATTTAAACCAAAATCACCATGTGTATGAATAAATATTGTTTTGCATGATAAAAATGAATATGTTTTCAATTACAATGCTGATAAAAAATTCAGTACAGAGTTTGTTACAACAAACTTTCGTTATAACGAACAGATTTCTTGGGTCCCTTGCGATTCGTTATAAAGAGGTTTCACTATACAACATCAAATGCCACGACTTTGGATGCTCGACGAAATATTTATTTCAAGTGTTATTTATTTATTTACGTAAATTGAGAGCAGTTTGTGACACATGTGCTGTGACAAAGTCTCCTCCGAATATACCCAGGGCGCCATTTTGAGTTCGCAGTCTAGTATATTTCACTTTATTCGGCCATCTTGAAAGAAAGAAAATTTAATTTATTTCATCATTAGTTTAATAAGTTACTTGCTACTTATTGTGTATACCGTGGTTGACTCGATGGATAATTTACCACTAGCTTTGGTAATGTATTTACAAAAATGCCATGGTTGATTTGACCAATCCCGAAGCACGTAACAAACCCTATTCGTCGTCGGATTGGTGGCCAGATTCACCATTTCGGTAATGCACCATCTATTGCGGGTTTTACAAACAATTTATAATGGCGGCTGCATCCTCGCGATGGGAAAATTGCACCGTCGGATTTACATCATTTACAGTATTTTCAATAGGTAAATTCTCGTATCAAATTTACATTTTTAGATTTTGCAATCCGAAATAAATTTTTTTTAAAACATAGAAATAACAATACAATGAGTTGCTCACTTCTCTCGGTGAAGTCGCTGTTATCGGTCAAGCGTTGGTTTTGGTTAGGGGTGGTTGAGAAGAAGAACTTGGAAAGTATTCAATTGTAATCAATAATTTATTGTTTTAATAAAAACTAAAATCATTACAGGTTTATTTACGATGCATTGGTCCTCTGTTGGCGAAGGCAATCAAAATTCAAACGTGAACAGACCCAGACCCAACAACTTGACGAAGAGTATGTACAAATGTGTACAAAAATGCTAAATTTTTACCCTCAGTTCATGTGTTTGCAGTCTACTGAATCTAGTGTATTTAGGTCTACGGTCAAATCAATTTACCAGGCTGTTCTTGCTTAATTTATTTATTATTATTTGGAATCAGTTTGAATTTTTTTTTTTTAATGAGTTGGGCTTGGATTTGTTTTTCTCACTTTCTTCACAGTTTTTGAGGAAATGAATCAAAGTTATTGATTTATTGTTCAAGTGTAGTTTATTACATTGTCACACAAATGTGCATCATAATATTTGACATTTAGCTGTGAACAGAAGAAAATGGGTAAAAGGTGCCAGTGAACAACTTGATTAAGTTTCAATTGCAATTTTCATTGTGCATGAATAAATTGGTCATGATTTTGTTTAGTATTGTAGGAATTAAGTGTCAGCACTTAGTTTTGCTATAAAGTATTGGTAGACAATTAGATAATATTTGAAAACACATTGAATGAAAGAAGTGGATAAAGTCAGTATATTCCCATTCTGCTCGATGTTCAGACAAATTGTCGTCAAAATGGCTGTTGATAATTTGCTCGGCATTTTGTGCTTATACGTGAATAAATTGCATGTAGTTGACTGATTGTGGTAACAATTACAATTAGATCGAATTACAATAGTTATATATGTATATATATATCGTAAATTACAAGGAAAAAAGTTGATTTTTCGAAAAAAAATTTCAATAGTAATTGAAAATTTTAGCAAAATATATTAGTGTAACACATTTGAATGAAGAAAATGGATTGCTACATTGGCTTGATGATTGTGCATGAATAAATTGCTCTTGAGTGACTGTAGTTACAATTACAATCGAATACGAATTATGTTGCTATAAAAATTGGTGAAGTAACATATTTAGTAATACACATGCGAATGGTGGGAGCGTGTATGTAGCACTAACGGCACGTAACGCTAAGGGCACGTAGCGCTAATTTACGAAACGCCAATGGTATATTGGTTACGAATGTAAGGCAAAATTACAAAACACAAAAAATGTTTTATTAATGTTTTATATGGTTCGACCAGACGAAACACTAATGTATTTTACTTCAAAATGTGTTAGCCTTACGTAAGGACGTTAACCACGACGTTACAAAATTCGAATGGTATATGTTGACAACTGATAGGGATTCCGAAAATGAAACCATGGAACGAGTTTGGGGCGAGGACAGGGGCGCGGCAGTGGTCGGGGGCCTTACACCAGTAACCAATATTCCATTAGCGTTTCATAAATTAGTGCTATATATAGCTCCCCTGAATGGTATATTATTGAATTGCAAGTTTAATTGGATTTTTTTCTAATGTGGAAAAAATTTTTTCTCCATTTTTCTCGCCGAACTCAATATTGATATTCCGAATGATAGACTCAACATGTTTCCGATGTCGCATATGAATGAGATGATGTCATATTCGAGTCGGTCATTGAATATTTGAATTTTGTTTGTTTCAAAATGATAACTTATAAAATACATCCCATCCAGATCATAGTGCGTTTCTCTTATCCAGCTAGAGTACTTGGATTCTGTGCAGGGAATGTGGCATTGACATTCCTCTTTTACATTTGTTTGGAGAAATATCTTTTTGTAGATAAGTTCAGTTGTTTTTGCTGATTCGGATGTGTTGCACATTGGATATTGCTTTTGATCAATGTACGGTAAACTAGAGAGAAATAAAAAAAATTTTAGCTGTGGTTTACTAAACTTTCTTTCTGCTGTTGAGATAAATGTGAATCTCGTTGTAACAAACCGCAAGGGACTCAAAAATCTGTTTGTTTTTTACTGGTCTCCCTCAGTGGGGAAGACCAGTAATGGTCGAAAACGTTTTGGGTAAAAACTTTTATTGCATATTCTTTAAAATGTCTAATCTTAGAAGTAAAAATCAATCGATAGTTACGCCAAAGTAGTAGTTTTAAAAAATCTGTTTGTTATAACGAAAGTTCGTTATAAAAAATTACAAAATTTTTTTTTAGATCTGTATCTGAAAACAAATTCATGTTTATCATCAAAAAAGATTATTAATTTATACATATGGGAAACCAACCAAGTTATCTAAAAAAAATTTGCTATAACGAGGTTCAACTGTATTAAATTGATCTGAAAGAAATGGTGAAATATTTTTTTGGGTAATGGACAATTTTTTTACTTGTAGAAATCTTAGGGCCGTTATAACTGGAGCGGAATGCATAAGCGCGGAATTTAAAAATTCCGCGCCACTGAATATCTATGTATTCGGT
>JAQFXT010002052.1:0-13857 GCA_034683725.1 Strigamia crassipes
GTGTTTCAGGGGGGCAGGGGGTCTAAAAATCGAAAAATAAGCGTTACGTAATATATGGACGGCCCCCAAGTACATTATTTCTAGAAATAATAACAGATAAAACATTATTCACTCGTGCGCTATAAACAATTTTAGACTTATGTCTATTCGTGTACAAAAAAATGGAATTTAGTGATTGAATTTGGTATCGAGATAACCGGGTGCTGACTGTACGTGATTTTGTTTTTTAAGCTTGTGTGACGGGGCAAATTTTCAAAAGGATTTTTCATAAGAGTTTTTATTTTTACTACGGTCTGCTTTAATTAGCAATAAAATATGCATTAAGACGGAAAAAAAGAAATCAGTATGCAAATGGTAGTCCAGGTTTAAAAGTATTTTTTTCTTTTTCTTTTCTTTTATTATTAATTTTAATTTAATTAATTATTAAATTAAGTTTTGAATATCATTGTTAGAGGAATGCGTGGTGCAGAGTTATTTATGCATATTTATGCAAGTGGTGAAATGAATGTTATACAACTGGAAAGAAAATTACAGAAAACTAAAATTTTGGGTAATTGAAACAGTTTCAGTGATGAAAAATTAATTGAGTTACAGCAAACCCAAAAGGGTATAGCCAAGAATTACTGCCAAATATCTCCAGTAGGCGGAATGTACTGCTCTAAATCTCTGATTTATAAATCCATCAAATCGGTTGTAAATTTAACCTTTCATGGCATAAGGCTATGCGAATTTAGGGACAACTAATTTCATGAATAGGAAAAGTTTTGTTCTATTTATTATTTTTTTTTTGGTAAAAATTTGGGACTTTGCTTATGTGATTACAAACTTTATTCCAGGTGAAATTGGTAATCATTGGTTACTTATTTTATTAATTATTCCACATTGGAATTTTCTATCCTTTGAAACTCCAGCATAGTAATTAAGCTGGCTTCGCTGCATTTGTAAAGAGCGCTTCAACTAACAGCTTTAGCTAACAGTTTCAATAGTTCACCAGCAGAGGTCCTGGTAATCATTTACTGCTAAAAAACGAAATAACACTTTCATTAGTGGAGCTGAAAACTGTCCTTAAATCCGTGAGGCCTTATACCAAAACGGCATATTTTTACCTTTATGTCTCAAAGAGTTAAAAACTGTCGATGTAAACTTAGTCGAGTAATTTACATTAATTTTGCGTGCTTTGTTACGAAACTCAAATTCGGCCAGATGTTTGTTCACATTTTTCATTCCGCGTAAGTTTATTGTAGAGTTTAGCATTGGGTAAATGAGTTTAAATTAAACTCCCTCGTGCGTTATTTATGGGACAAATAAGTTTATGACATTACCGGCCAAGTGATATTTCATTCTTCGGTAGTTAGTCTTCTGAGGCCAGGTTTTATTACGGCATCAGCTTGTAGGAACAAACAATCCAGATGGTGAGGTCTTTCGTCAAATGTGTTTTGACAGAATTATTCTTTGGAATTCAGCCATTTTTCAGTTGATTGGGTTGAGCAAATTTCTCATTTGCATCGTACGATGGGTGGTGGGATTGTAAAATCTACATTGCTGTCGAGTTTGATGATGGAAATTGCAACGTTAGACCGCTGTAACTGGAGCATATTCTTGGGACATTTTTCAAGTCCATTTGTAATTCGTTACGGTTTGTAATGTTTGGAAAATTGTGGAAAATTATGGAAAGCTATGGAAAATTTTACCCAATTGATGCAATATTGGGTGTTTAATTTGTTTTAATATTTGTATTATTATTTTTGATTTTTAATTTTTATTTCTCGGTGAGTTTTACCGTTTGGTTTGTTTAGTGCGGTTGGGTCAGCTATGTTTTTACATGGTTTTTGTTTATTGCAAGATATACGAATGCATCTACTGCATTTACTTAGGTTTGAAAGTACAGAAGAACTGCCACGCTCTATGAATGATCAAGTAAGCCAACTCTTGATAATAGTTTATTTATAGCGGTCAAAATTTGTTACGATGTACGCAACTGAAACCACTGTCTTTTTCATAGTAACTTAAGATTTACACGGGGGGTGAAAGTAGGAAAAATGTCTCGTCGGAACGAACGCAGTTGGTTGAATGAGTTGTATGACAACCTGAACAATCGGGTTGAAGGAATATTTGGCGCCAGAAATGTCACGTGTACTAAACTTAACTAGGGATGTCTGTATCTGGAAGGAACTTTATTTATCGTTGTAACAAACACTTTGTAAATCTTACGTTTTCGTGAAAGAAGCAACGGTGCGAGTTATTTGAAAATAATCTGGCTCTGTATAAAATGCAAAATATGCAATAAAATACTCATTACATACATTACACTTGGAAAACTTTGGTCAAGTTATGAATTTTTCAAATTTTTCATCAACAATAATGTTTTGCCCACGGTAACGGTGTCGAAGGAATGTTTTTTGAGTTCTGGTGCAACCAACAAATAAAAGAAGAATGTTTACGGTTTTTTGTTACAAAGGGAGTTGAGCCATTGAATTTCGTGTATAACTAATGCAACATTTGATGTTATTTTGAATTGGAATGTTTTTATGTCAAATTGATAGTGAGGTTGAAAGTTGGAGTTATGGCAACAATGTTTTTACAGTCACCACAAATTGAGCAGAGATGTGCATGCGAATTGTTTGTGATTTAGTGAGGGATTTTAGAATGTCACGAGTTATTTTTTCAGCTGCTTGTCATATGGTTTGCAAACGTGTGTTTTGTTCTTAAATTATTTTGTCACGAGTGAATGTTTCTGCTTTGCGCTTGCACGCATAAGAAAAGCTTGCTTTTGATTGTAGAGGAAAATTGTGCGTACATTTATCAATTTGAATTTTGCACGTACAGATTTGACAACAACTCTTATTAACAGTTTTTACTCCGTAGAAATAGCACGTAGGAGATGTTTTAAACACTCATAAGTGAATCTTTAACTTCTTACCTGGGGAATCTATAGTGGATAAGTATCCGAGACAGTGACCGGCTGCACAAGCTGTGGGAGGTGTTTTTTGTGTTTTTTTGTCTTTTTTGTGCGAACCGAGTCAATTATTGCAAAAATAGCCACGGGGAAACCATTTCTCATTTAAACCCAATTTTCAACTGAATTTTACTCCAGCCATCAAGGTGGGAAGTAAATCTCGCAATTAGCACCTGATCCGAAATAGCGAAATTAGAAAATAGTTTAATTTTTTTTTTCTTATATCGTAACGACTAAATAAAAATATTTTTTCGATGAAGAAAATGGGAAATTTGGCGCTATGCAAGATCACATTATTTTGCTTGTATTTAGCCAATCAGAATTACTTCCAACAATCTTGGATTCACGTTCGCTTTGGCGAGATTAGTCAGACGCAACTCGTATTGTTTAAGTCCCGTTCTATTCGCAGAGTGCGTTGCATTTTATTTATTTGCCTTTGCCGTTGCGTTGTGTATAATGTCAATACACGCACGAACCTGCCTTCACGGGTCTCTCGCGATCGAAAAATGCTCGTCCGATGGTTTCACGCAAGGACATTACAGTTTAATGGGCCTAATTAATTCTTATTTATTGAAATTTAATCAATAGTCCTAGGGTGAATGTTGCTCTTTGCAGCGGCCCAATGCTACGGATTAAAACGGAGGTGGACGGTTTACACGTAGATTTATGTCGTGCTCCCGAGTTAAGGTGCGTTTTTACTCGGCGACTAAATTTTACCGCGCGCGTGCGAACCTGAAAAAGCTGTAAGCAACGTATTGTACGATGAAATAAAGAAATAACTAAATAACACGAACTGTTTGGGGCGTGTCATCTGGCGCGAAAATCAAGTACCGCGACTCGAATTTGGCCAAAATGTTCAGTTAAGACGGTCGACTGTTCAGCCAAAACATTTGGCGGTTCGGTCAAGATATTCGGCCAAGACACAAAAATCGCCCGTAAAAACGCACCTTTAGGGGGGTAACACCGATGTAATGAAATCGATGATGAAAATGATGTCGTACTTTGAACGAACGAGTTGCTACTGTGCCTTTTTGACATTTATTGTCCGGACTGGTCAAGCGCTATCTCGCTCGTACACTGTATTAATCCTAGTCTTCACTCTCGTTAGTGCAAATTTAAATTTAAATTTGAATTTGAATCAGGACCCGTAAACAGCGTAGTGTTAATAGAGGTTTGGCAATTACGTTTTTTTAACTTCAAAATACTTATAACTTGTAACTTATATATATAAGTTATAAGTTCCTTATATGTTTATACGTTCAGACGTTCAGAATGCAACTTATAAAACAGAATTATAAGTTATGCTATAAGTAAAAGCACATGAACGGTCAAGTCTAGGGGTCGTGGGAAGGCGTCATCTTTATTTAGAAAATTAGTACAAGCGTGGTTATTTGCATAAAACATTTTTAAAACAAGCGTGGGATATATAAATTTGTTTTAGAACGTTTGCTTTCATTTTATATTGTACGTTCATTTATTAAAAAGGCTATCGCCAAATTGATGGGCTTATGGCTCGAAACTTGTAACTTATAAATGTATAACTTATAAGTTGCGCTTATAAAAAAATGTAATCGCCAAACCTCTATTTTGAAGTCCGACCTTGAACCGATTTTTTTAAGTGTCTTTTTTTTATTTAGAGATTGTCATATCTGTATATGCATTAAAATCTCTAGTACACTATCAGGAATAAATTGTTCGGAGAAAACTACGTAGCATTCGCGGTTATGGAATTGTACGTTCTCTCATCCTGATCTATTGTTGGTAGTAGTGACATTGGATGTACAATAT
Organism: Strigamia crassipes; assembly: GCA_034683725.1. Classification (NCBI taxonomy): domain Eukaryota; kingdom Metazoa; phylum Arthropoda; class Chilopoda; order Geophilomorpha; family Linotaeniidae; genus Strigamia; species Strigamia crassipes. Next base: position 4,745 of record JAQFXT010002052.1, read on the forward strand.
CTTGCGCACCTTGTTGGCTTTTTTTTTTCCCTTTGTAGATTTTTGTTTATTTTATTTTATTTTATTTTATTTTATTTTATTTTATTTTATTTTATTTTATTTTATTTTATTTAATTTATTATTATTCGATATGTTTTTATTTTCTCTGTTTTCCCATCATGTAGAAAAATGCCAGATCTGCTGAAAATTTTGATCCCATCTTCACTGGCGCTAAGACGGAGCTCACTCCCCCTGATGAAATGGTCATCATGAACCTTACGGGGGAAGAATTTAAGGATTTCACTTACGTCAATGTCTATTTCAATCAGTTAGATGACTCCTAACCTTCTTTGTTGGTTAACATCAACTTAATCCTACTCTGGAAGTGAGACTGAGACGAAGACCATGACTCGTATATTTTTCCAACTTTTCTAAAGGCTGGGCAATGTCGTCTCTTTATAATGTTTGATTTTATCACTGTCTACTCATTAAATATCTTTCTCCAAATAACTTTTGACAATTTTCACAACTTAGCCCACACTTTTCAAGATAAGTTCAATTCAATTTTCAGCATTTTGCCAATTTTTATGCAAAAAAATTAATGTTGCCCAAACTCTATATACACGTATATACATATATGAAATGGTACCTTATTTTTCACGGTACCTTTTGTGGTGAATGGTTATATAAAGTGAATCCTCTTTTGAGAGTTGTATTAACAGACTATTGTTGTGACTGGTCAAATGTTATCTAGATTAGTGAATGTCACACGAGGCAAAAGTGTGATGTGGTTTTTTTTAAAAAGAAAAAAAAAAAAACAAGAAACCTATTGGGGATATTCTGAACTAAAAGTAAAAATATTGGGTGTAAAGTACTAACTGACTCGTGAGTTGAGCTTACAGTACCCCACAAAAATTCAATATTACGTCATCACGAGCTAGCACAGTTCATTCATGCAAGATGTGAATATTTCTTTAAGGTTTAATTGATTTGAGTGCCATTTTGGATTCATAATTAAACGGAAGTAAAATGTGGAATTGAGGAGCGAAAATTAACTGTTTAAACGTGTATCCCTAAAAAATAATTGGATCTTCAAAAATATCGGCATTGGTTGATATTTAGGAGCACAATATTGGTGTAGGCTGATGTCGGATAATTCTGGTATCGGTCAAATCATAAATAAAAAACTGAATTAAAATTTAAAATAATCCGGATTTTAGTTTTTAAAATCTGAATTTCAGTTTTAAAAACAGAGTTATCGGGGAAGTCTAAAGATGGTTAGGGACCATGGTGATTTTTGAAAGTATAGCTTTGTTTCTGCCACTTTGTTTGGAATAAAAAATAGTTTTAAAAGCGATTCTGCAGTGGTGATTTTGTGGCCATTGGAGGTTTTTTGACTTAGACGGGATATTGCATGAAAATGAGCATTATGCGAGCTAAAAACTAGACCCAGTAGGTCCCAAACCATTTCATAGACATTGTAAGTTTTCGTAGTTAAAAAGAACATCTGATGCGTGGAAGTGTGCCAGCATTTTACAATGTTTGAATTTAAAAATGAAGGAAAAAAAAAAAAAGTAAATAATAAAATGCATAATACTAACCCAATTGGCGATTTTCCGGTGCGTCACATTTGAAATTTGTAAGTTTGAATATTCTTAAGAAAGGAATCTGCGAAAATCATCAACAACCAAATAAATTTGAGCTTATCTTTGAAGCATTATACAATTTTCTATCTCCTATTAATACATATCTTCTTAATAATGTATCGGTTATTTGCTATGGATTTTCTCCAATTTTTTTGGCCTAGCACGTGCTTTAATTTACCCCATGTGCCTCTCTTTCTCTCTTTCTCTCGTACAGTCCTTGGCCCGTTGAATGGCGGCTGCATCTTCCTACTCATTGTATTTGCTCATTTTTGCATGAAAAAAAGATTTTTTTTTTTTTTTTTTGGATTTGTTTGTTTTGAAAAGTTACTTGTAAAAATATAGAGCGAGAAATAAGAATAAACAACAACAAAAAAAATGTAATTCTTTCTGTCTGCTAACATTTAACTTTTTGTGTACTTTGTGTGAGAAATGTTTTAAAAATATCTTTAATGTTTTTCAATTTTCAATTGTTTCTCTGTATATGAATGTTGTGGTGTGATGTGGATATATATATATTTTAATTATTAATATTTCTTAATGGTGTTTCATATTGCTAAAATGTAAAAAATAATAATAATTGAAAAAAATCAATGCACCATTTCTATATTATCTTACTAATCATAATAAATTAACGGAGAAAGGGGAGTTAATATTTTATTTTATTTAAATATAATTACATAATTGGTGTGTTTTTAACTCGCATCCAATGTGGTTTTAACAGCACAAATATCATTTTGTTTACATTTTTAAATATTTTGAACCGAGAAATCTTTGAATTTGATTTTAAGATGGTAAAAAAAAGTCTCGAAATTGATGTGATTTTAGCTTTTTTATTTTATTTTATTTTTTTGTTTTGTTTATAAATCTGAATTTATTGCATTTCTAAGTCTCAGGTTACTTTAAGTTGTTTATTTTGTTTTTCAACCTTTAAAAAGGTGATGTTGATCAAATCAAGCGTATAATTAATTGGTTGTTTTTACAAATAATAATAATTTATTTTAATACTATATATTCTTTTATTGATTAAAGAAATAATTAGTTTGTACAAATTTTTAATTTTGAATAAAAAGCTGCCAAATATAATAGAAAGAATAAAAAAATTAAAGGTAGTAAAAATAAAAAAATTCAGGGTACTACGATGGGATTATATTTTTTAATTGATAGTAAAATTCTATTAGATAAATTTATTACTGAACAAAAAAACCTGCAGGCAGTATTAATAATTAATGAATAATAATAATAAAGAAATAATTTGTACAGGTTACAAAAATTAGCACGAGCCAATTTTTTTTTTTGTTATTAGTGCATAGATTTTTTTCATTTTTTTTCATTTTTACAATTGCAATTTGCAATACAATACTCACTCTTGGCTATTTGATCACTGAATGGGTCACAAATACTGGAAAAAGAGAAGGGAATGTTAAAGTTAATGGACAACCTAGCGTTGTCCTCCTTGTGTACACAATTTTTAATAATTTAAATTTTATGTGAATGATAATATTTATCTTGGGTGTTAATACTCTTCTTATTCTTCTTCTTCATGTTCTTCTTCCCACTCGATCTATTTTAAAAAAAAGTGTACAATTTTTTAGAATGATGTTGCATATGTCTGCAATGAGAACAACGAGACACCGGTGTCTCTTAAAATGCAAGTAATTGAGAATAATTAACACTCGTTAACGCGATAATATCGAATGTAAAAATATAACTCGAAAGAACAATAATATTAATTCTAATAACAATAATGTTTGTACGCATTAAAAAAATGTTATTTTTCTTAATGGTATATATGGTACTGTATATATGTGTACATATACATATATGTATACAGTTTATATATATATATATATATATAAATATGTATCATCATAATGTAGAACTATTTGATTGGCACAAGCCTCAACTTATATTTGCGATTTTTTTGCTCTTGCCAATTTTCACCTCTGTGCGGTGGCTAAATAAAATGTGTCTCAAATCTTGTTAGTGTCGTTTAATTACCACTGGTACTGTTATACACAACACAAGAAATCACTGTAAAATTGTTCTAATAAGGCCACAATTATAGGTACTGTACACACTTTTTGTTCATTGATTTGCAATTGATAGAAGTAGCCTTTTGGTTGAAAACTCTCAACAAGATGAGTTCAACCAAGGAGTTGAATAGAGGAGCAGTGGCAACAGACGGCCAAATACGCGGCGTGGCAAACAGGCACGGATCAGCACATGCGCGACGGTTGCCATTTTTAAATATTCTTGTACAGAATGTTCCTTCATTCGAGGAAAGTTGAAAATAAGTAAAGCAACTCCTTAATATACGAAGCAAATTGCAATTATTTACTTATTTAAACTATTAATAGGAATATTTGAAAATGGCGGATTGCACAATGACGTCGTCGGGGACAAATGTGCGCCGTACTACACTATTTGTTTGTCGCTTCTCGTCTATTCAATGTTTTGCTCATCTGGATTTACAATTGACGATTTTGGGGAAAAACCAAATCATCAATAGCTTTCAGTTAGTCCTCCGAGGCATACGATACGGCTGTACGGATTTAGGGACAACCACTTTCACGCGTAGGAAAAGTTTTTTCCTATTTATTTATTTATTTTTTGTTAAGAATTTGTGACTTTGTTTATGCGATAACAAACTTTATTTCAGGTGAAATTTGAAATCATTGGTTATGTATTTAATTAATTATTTCACATTGAAATTGTCTGCCCCTTAAAACTCCAGCGAGGCCAGCTTAATTGTTTCCGTTTTGGAATCTTTGATTCTGACAATAGGTGTCGCCGTAGTATTCGCTGGGAGTTGCATTTAAGAATTTGTAGCGGGATAACGCGCGTCAAAATAATGACACTTCACCGCGTTGCTTTTACGCAATATTCTACGTGTTTGTAATTACAATTTGTTGTTATTGTTTCGGTGTATTATTTGAAAAATTCTTTATTTCTAAACGATTCTACCGCAAATTATTAAATCGAAACACTTTGTACTGTATAGCGGAATGGGTTATTGTTTGTCTTTTTGACCCGTATGTTTATTACAGAAACACAGGAAAGATGTGAGCAATTTTGACAAGCAGTTCACGGGTGAGAAGACAGACTTGACTCCAACTGACAAGCTGTTTATGATGAATTTGGACCAGACTGAATTCACGGGTTTCTCTTACCTCAATCCTGAGTTTGTACAGCATGTTTAGGACTGTTATCTTCTTTCTTAATTTTCAATTTTATGCTCTATACCAAAAGAATTCATTCATAATATTTAAAAATAATTTAATTATTTATTTCTATAAAAATTCTATTCTATATATACATCTCTATTCATACCTTCTATATGTACATTTTCCCACTGATTTGATGGGTAATTTCCGATTTTTATACCATTGTGATTACTTTTTGGCTATTCCGACGGGAAGTTGACTCTACGATTTTTTGGATGAACGATTTTCGTTGAGAAAAAGCTTTCTGAAAGCTGCTTCCCTCTGGGGGTTTCTCCGCAAACCATTGAACCCTTACTCTTTCTTCTTCCATGCATGTTTGTGCGTAAAATGCCAAAGATCAACCGTATTGATTTTCATACTGCCGTTAGGTTCATTATTGCTAAATGTATGAAAATAACATTTAAGACCTTTCAGTATCTTTAATATCTTATCTGTTTGTTTATTTCTTCATAAAAAGTAAAATAAAATAAAATACACGAGGTTTAAGGTTGTGCCAGGAGTAAATATTTGCTCCAAATAACCCATGCGATTCAAGCTGTCTATTGACATTTCATCACTAATTGGCTTTTTGCATCGTCCGTGTGATTTAAGGCACAAAAAAATGTTACCGGGAATCGAAGTATCGCTGACGAACAGCGCAAAATATCTATTTCTACAAAGTATCCCAAATGTACAATTCTGCACGATTTCCGCAGACTACCTAAAGACAGTTCACAGAAGCCAATAATTTTGAGAATTATTCAGTTTAGCAAAAGTCCAGATCTAGTCATTAACTGAATATTGTTACGCGTCTTAGCCGCACTGTAAGCCAGTGAATAAATGACACTAGCGCCATCTGTTGGCATAAAAATACAGAACCAAAATACAGAAAATAAGCCCACTCGCTTACGGTGCGGCTAAGACACGTAACAATATCCACTGAATGCATTTGGGTCCAATCGTTCTATTGGATAGCCATATAAAGTCCATCTCTGGACATTGCGCTACCTGTTGAGGGATTTGTACAATATCTAGTGTTTGTGGTTATTCTGAATTTTTGCAACTGTGGATTGTCACGGGTAAAATTTGTATAAAAAAAAAAAAATAATTGTGAAATTATTCTTCCAATGACTTTTCATAGTCATTTATCTTTTCTTTGCATTCAATGACTGAATATGTGATTTTGGAATGTTTAGAAAAATGTTATCTTTTGATTTTCACATAAATGTCTGATTGTATAATATGTAAACCTACCCAAATATTTTGACTATTTATTTCACTTTGAAATTTGTTTATAATCTGCATCCGGTATCTTGATGCCAAATTCAAAAAATAAATTTAAAAGTTTAAAATAGTTTATTGCATACAAATGAATAGTGTCACTACTTGTTATTATTTCTAAAATTCGTGTACTGTGTACGCACACAGATATTTTTCAATTTGATTTTGGCATTAATACACCGGGTGCAGACTATAGCGCTAGTTTATGGGTATTTTGTCTTAAACAGTTGGACAACTGAAGCTATTCCTTGTGGTGAGTTATTGATGGTTCCCATTTAGGAAAACTTCATTTCTGTTGTTTACTAAATTGTTTGCTTTTTCAATGCCAGTTGAAAAATTTATTTCAACTGTAATGGACTTGCTGTAAATAAATGATAACTACTTACTTAATCCTACAAAATAATATGCAATATAGAAAAAGAAATATTAAACCAAGAATTAATATATATTGTATTGCTGTTTAAACACTTACCAGCAATCATTAAAGAGGCTTATATTTGCAAATAATTAACAGTAAGGCTGAATTAGTATCGTTTGCTCTTATCGAATGTTATGTTAAGACTCATTAAATTAACAAATTTTGTGTGTATCTATTGACTTTATGAATTGATTCTGAATCTTATTGTTGTTCAGCTTTTGGTTATTAAAATAATAAAAATCAAATTGGAATCAATTCATTGTGATACATCAAATAATGTATTGATTTCTTTACTCTAAGAGATAAGTAAACAATCAGAAGTAGATAATGCTCACAACAAGGATAAATATACTGTGGATGGACAGTAATTGTATTGATTAAAATCAAAATTTGCATAATTTATAAGACCAGTTTGAAAAGAATAAAATTAAAATTCAATGTTTATATAATTCTATAACAAATGTATCAACAGATAACTTCTCTTTTTACACTTAATCGTGTCTGTGCATGTACATAATTCAGATTTCAGAAATAATAAGATAAATGTGCCAATTTTTCTTTAGTTAAAAAAAGTGCTATGGTATTAATTAAAAGTTTGGTAAAAAAAAATTGTCTATTTTTTTGTTTTTGTTTAAAAATGTGTACTGCCTTTCAAGGAGCCAAATTGGATTAATACTCTCGTTTATGATTTCAATTTGAAATTAAGTTGGTAAAAGTTAACTGCAATACTTAGATTTTTTCTTCTTTCTTTTTATGCACATTTGCCCAGATTTAATCCATTTTCATGGGAGAGGTAAACTAATTCGTTTCAAGGAAATGACTCAAACTGGGCCTTAATCCTATTTGCGCCAAATTGCTGCTGCCTCGTTCAATTTATTGAGAAGGAAAATTAACTGTTGCATGATAAAGTCCCCGGATGGCAAGGGGTCGTTAATCAGGACGTTGCTCGAAAAATCTTAATTACAACTTGCAAGTAATTGGAAGGTGATCCGTTTCCTTTCCTTAGACATAACGTCTTATAAAGTACTGTATCCGCCTCTTTTTTTTTTTTTTTTTTTTTTTTTTTTTTTTACTAAAGTTTAATTTTGATTTTTTTTTCTGGTGTAGGATGCAATAAGGTGTAATTTATAAGTCTAATTTATGTTGACAGGTTAAAATTTGTATTAATAAGGAAAGAAAATGAGTACTGCTAATTTATTTGCAATGATAGATGCAGTGGCGTAGCAAGGGTGGGGCGGAGGGGGTGGTCCGCCTTGGGTGGCACTTTACCTAGATTTACTGCAAAATTTTTCAAAAATTAGCAAAATTTTGCAGTTGAACGCAAAAATTTGCAGATAAATGCAAAATTTTGCACAAAAACCCCAAAAAGAGCGCAAAAACCCCAAAAAGAGTGCAAAATTATTTGCCAATTTTTACAAAATTTTGCCGATTTTTATAAAATTTTGCCGATTTTTATAAAATTTTGCCGATTTTTACAAAAATTTTCTAATTTTTATAAAAAATTTCCAATTTTTATAAAAAATTTCCAATTTTTATAAAATTTTGCCTATTTTTACAAAATTTTGCCTATTTTTACAAAAGTTTGCCGATTTATACAAAATTTTGTCGATTTTTACAAATTTTTAGAGATGGGGAGGGGGCAAACTCAGAGACCGCCCCCGGCGGCAAAAGTTCTAGCTACTGTTGGGGTGGCTCGGTGCTTTGCGGGTTTGGGACTTCTAGTGTTTAACAAATTAAAAGTACTTACGTAAAAATGTTGATTAAAATTACAGTAAGCGTAGTACACTTTTTGACAAACAAACAATCGCTGAGTGTGATAGAATAATTTGTAATCACCTTAGAGTTCTGATCCAAGGAAGCTTGATTATCAAATAATATCAGCGTAACAACAGAACCAAACATCTTTTTTAAAGTAGGCGGAACGAATGCTAAATTTTCTTGAAGTAAAATCTGAATTCGAGTTTTAAAAGGTTCTTGAATCTTCTAAATGTCAGAATAATGATAAGAAAAATATGGGGAATAAAAAAAACTTCTACTTAAAGTTAAGTTTTTCATTAAAGCAAAATTTGAAATCTGTGTTTAATGAAAAACAAATTTAAGAATACAGTTTTCATTTAAAAAATAATTTGTTAAATTTAGTTTTTTTTTTTTATTTTGTTGTTAGTTTCTTGGATGTCAATGGCAGGCCCGTTTCTAGGGTGTTGTGCGCCCGTGTGATTTTTGTCCTGTTGGCGCCCCCCTCCCCCCTAATCAGTAAAAACTTGCAGAAGCATGCGGCGGTGCGGCACCCCAGTGGCGTAGCAAGGGGGAAGGGGGCGGGAGGTGTTGCACACCAAATAACTGACAGTGCTGTGGAAGCGATTTTGAACTATGGATTGTTTTGAAAAATGTGCAAACATTAAATTTCTGCTTAGAATCAATCTGGCTAATTTTGGCAACCTTTGTTCTGCATATGCTATGGGGCAGAAATAATCCTGCTCTCTTACTGAGCAAACCGAACTATGTATCTGCTGGAAACTGCCAGCAGATACAAACAAACAAAATAACGCAACTCGCGTTTTTGCATCAAACTCGCGATGCTCACGA
>JAQFXT010002053.1:0-13853 GCA_034683725.1 Strigamia crassipes
GATGGCCGAGTGGTTAAGGCGTCTGACTCGAAATCAGATGGGATTATCCCGCACAGGTTCGAATCCTGTTCACGACGGCTTTTTATCAGATTTTTTATATCTGTTTCTTCTCTCTCTTTCTTTCTCTTGGGAAACACCGCAGTTCCCATTCAGTTCCCAAGAACATTTAACCCAATCGCTAACCATAATGTTGCCAGCAATATCGCGTCACTTACCTTAAGTTCTCTGGTTTTGCGCGGATGCGTTATAAGCAAAATAAAAATTTTCTCTCCGCTTTATTAGAGAACCGCACATTACCCGTGAGTAAACATTAGTATTTATGTTGTTTGCACAAAAGATAACTATTCGTAAGATCCAGGTCTGTATCCATCCATATCTGTACAATACGTAATTCAATCGTAATTATTACTGTATACACGGTACACATCCGTAGCTATTATTCGGGGGCGCGAAAAGAATAAGCGCGAATGCTATTCGCGCTTAATCCTTGATTGTCTGGTGTAACAAACGTGAATAAGCGCGAAAACCGAATTTCGCACTTCACGTATCCGGATTAAGCGCGAATACCGAAATTAGCGTTTCGCGCGTCCGGATTAAGCGCGAAAACTGAAGTTAGCGTTTCGCGCGTCCGGTTTAAGCGCGAAAACCGAATTTTGAGTTTTACGTGGCCGGATTAAGCGCGAAAACCGAAGTTAGCGTTTCGCGCGTCCGGATTAAGCGCTAAAACCAAATTTTGCGCTTCGGAATAAGCGCGAATACGTGCTCAATACATTAAAAAAAACTAGCCAGGTGAGGTGGGGGGGGGGGGTTCAAGGGGGGCGCTTTTCCCTTGTTAGGCATTGTTAGGTTTAAGTGCGAAAACAAAATGACGAAGTTGACACAACAGGAATAAGCGCGAAAATGGAATTTCGCGCTTAAATTTTGAAATAACATAATAGGTTTACATTAAGGAAATATATGGTGAAATACTCAAAATAGATTTGAGGTCCACCACATTGTACATTTGTGGGCAAAATGTATCTCAGAAATATCAGTTAGAAATATCAATTAGAAATATCATCTAGATATATCAATTAGAAATATCAATTAGAAATATCACTTAGAAATATCAATTAGAAATATCACTTAGAAATATCAGTTGTAAAAATAAACTTTAACAAGGTTCAAGTTCATGCACTTTTTCAAAAAATTGCAATTAGCGCGAAATTGATTTTCGCGCTTATTCTGAACACTTAAAGCACACAATTCGCGTTTCGCGCTTATTCCAGACACGTGAAGTACGAAATTTGATTTTTGCGCTTAATCCGGACACGCAAAGCACAAAATTCGATTTTCGCGCTTATTCTGAGCATGCGAAACACGAAATTCGATTTTCGCGCTTATTCTGGGCATGTGAAGCACGAAATTCGATTTTCGCGCTTAATCATGTTTGCTGCACCTGGCAACCAAGAATTAAGCGCAAACAGCATTTGTGCTTATTCTTTTTGCGCTTATTACGCGTCACCATTTTAGCTTCTTCTCCCCAACCCCCCCCCCCCCGCACTTAAATAAAGACTCGCGATCTAATGTGGGCCGCACACAATCAGCGGATTACGGTAATACTCCAGTACTATAATTATTGTTTTAAGTTCTCATTCAACAAATTCATGCGGTTTTCCGCCAGCTTTTACCGCCGTACTGTTTTGTTTTCTTCTTGAAGATGTTTAGAAACTTGCTTGCAAATCCATAAATGTCATGAGTTCCTTTTATTTGTCATCTAATTTTGTACATTGTCAAATTTTTTAGGGTGCCAGATTTCAAAGGGTGCCAGGTTTTCAAGTACTGAATTTTAAATATATAATTTCAAACGCTTTAAGTTGATTCTGTATACAATTTATTCAGTATTTTGCTTAATATCGTAGCAAAATTGTGATTGGCGGACTGTTACCATGTGGTGTGGCAAATGGACGCCTATTCACTTTCGTAGAAATAAAGTGGCCTTTATTATATTGTGTTGTCTAGGGGTTAGTCTCTAGTCAGTGTCATTCCTAACCTGTGCCATGTTGCCATAGCACAGCCCGCGTCAACCAGAGACCACGTGGTTAGTAAGAACCACATGTGTCAGTGTTTGGGCATCGTATCCTGACCAGCGGAGGGCCAGGGGACGCTGGACACCGCACACACTTAAAAAAAACTACACAAAAGACACCACTAGTTTGATAAATGATTTTATTTAATAAATTGTCTAGGGGTTAGTGCTCCTAAAGTGCATTTCCCATGCAGGGGCTGTGTGTACAGCCCCTCTAAAGTCAACCACTGACCACGGCGGCCATTGGCTGCATGGTCAGTGATGGCAAAGATCGTATTTGGCCTTGCCTATAAAGGCAAGGCCCTTTGGGACGCTCAGGTCCCCGTGGACGGCGTTACCGTCACACGCTTCGGAGAGTCGGCCCACGTGTTCGCCATGATCGTAGAGAGAACAGAACTGCGACTGTCTCTCTTGGTTTCACACGTTGGACTGTCGTCCATTGTCCACTCTGTGCTGCGGGGATGACCTCCGGTGCCCACGTCCTTCAAGTGACACTAGCGCCATGTGTTGGCGCTATGTGGCGAAGGACGTTCGTACCCTTTTCCCAGTGCCCGGATGACGGTCACACTTGGGTGCTAAAGTGTATCACATTCACCGCCGGTAATCAATCAGACTTCGTAACTACCTAAGTCACGTCCGTACTACGTGTACGGAACCGCTCGCACGTCCGGTAGATGTGATGGGACATATGACCCATCAAGTTGCCAGTCGAGCAAGATCTGCTGTTCCTTTCTCTTGGGGTCCCTTTTATAGGAAGACCCCGTAAACTTTACTTCCGGTTCTGCCTTCTGCTTAGTGATTGGGAGACCACTTCCGGTCGGCAACTCCATCTGGTGGGCTACCGATTCGGCCAGTGTACGCAACGCGGTCACAAAATTGCAATTTCAAACCGTAGCACTCCTCAGGATACAAGCTTAGAGATTTGTTCCGTCTAGAGTAGCTGCTTTCTGTTTTCAGGGCTGTGGACCCCGTACCGCAACTATTGTTGGCCGGTAGGAGGTGTGTGCTTTGTTCCTGTCTGTTAGTCGGCGACGATGATTTTAGATGAATTGAAGTTGAAATCTGGTTATTTTTCACGCAAGTTGTTAAATGTTATCTTAATTTTAGAGCTTTATGGTTACTTTCATTGAAACTCGGTTTTTATTTTAAATTTTTTTAGTGGCGTCTTGGGAGCTGGTTTTCGAATTTTCATGTGATACAAGTTACCGAGTCGGCTGAAATCAACTGGTATGAAGTGGACGAACTACAAATTGATACACACACATTTGTTATTACAGAAGTATTTTGTGTTGTTTCTTTTTTCTCGCTAGATGGCACGAGTGTGCTGTAGAGACTATAATGTAAGCGCATTGTGATTGTTACGAACAATTGTGGCACAACAAGTCGAACTTGACACGATATCTTATATCACGTTCACGTGCAATTCAAACTAGTATTCATTTGATTTCTTTATTTCAATCGGTTAACATTCTATTTTTGTTCATGTCGGCTTATTGTTCTAGCTCGCAAAATTATTTGGTTGCATTTAGTATCGTATCGTAATTTATTTCTGACGATGGCGCTGTTTGACGTTGCCCGTTGGATTTTTGGTAGTTTATTCGATTAATTTGAATTTCTGCACCGTTTTTGGTTGTTTATTCGATTAATTTGAAATTCTGTTCCATTTTTGGTTGTTTATTCGATTAATTTGAATTTTTATTCCATTTTTGGTTAATTCGACGTATTTGACATTTGGCGGTAACATCCAAGTCACAAGAAGATTGGAACACTGAAATGCATGCAATTTTCTCATCTCTAATTTTGTTTAGGTTTAATCATCCTGTATAAATTCCAGCAATGGGCATTAGAGATGTCAGCTGGTTTTGTAGGATTGCACTCACATACCAAAAGCGACATACAACATTGTGAGTGTTTGGCACCGGTCATCGCGTGGTCGCAAATACACACTTTATAAGGAAATTAACCACACAAGACAGCACCATTTAAATGATATTAGTATTTATTGTTTGCTGTGTCTAGGGGCCAGTGCACCTAATGTGTTTTCCTTTTGCATGGAGCTTTTCAACTCCATCCCTAGCTCTGACCGCTGGTCACGAGGCCTATGGCGGCGTGGCCAGCGAGTCCTTTGTTCTTTATCTTGCACTGCACGTTAGGAACGTGCAGTGCACACGATTGGGCCGCTCAGGACCCTGTGGCCCGCAATGCGGGCACACAGCGCCGGACCGTGCGTCGTGTTGGGGTCGAAGGCGCCGGAGATGGCCGTACATCGTGTTGGGGTCGAAGTTAGGCACGAGAAACAGACCATAGGTCTTACTCGAGTCGTGGCTGGTCAACGACTCGTCTCCCCTACTACCCTCGACCCCGTGCACGCCACTTCCGGTCATTGCCAAGTCCCTGTACCCGATTGGTCACAATCGGTACCGCAGCTCCACCTATTGCTAGGGAGCCGCAGTAGGGACCGTGAATGTTGGCCGTGACCAGGCCAATGGTCACATCATTTATTTCAATGCAAACTCAAAATTAAGTGAGTTCTTGAGCATTGCTTGGAATATTTCTGTCCTTCTGTAACACTTGTCAAGGGGATTCCGAAAAAGGCAAAGAAATTTAACTTTTAATTTAAAAAAGAATTTGTGGAAATATTTTTATGAAAACATAAATTTTTTTTCTGTTGTTAAAAAAATTATTTGAAATGATAAATATTTTTATCCCGTTTGTTCACAGAGCAAACTACAGTGCAAACAACAGAAACATTAAGCGACTAAAATGTTTCTTGTAAATGATAAAATTTAAAATATAAAAGTAAAAAATTGTGATGAGGCATTCAGATTTTGCTGACCAGGGGAGGGTCAAGCAGTGCTGGATGCTGGAATAGAAAGAACTGACGCTATGGAAGATGAAATCAAAAGAGGTTTTTACGGAGGTGGACAGACCGAAAGGAGAGAGCCTACTCGGCGGTAAATGGGTTTTCAAATTAAAACGAGATGCGGCCGGTGCCATCAAACGCTTTCGTGTCTGCTTTCATGTCCGTTTGGTTGCCAAGAGTTACCGGCAGACCATGGGCATTGACTTCGATGAAGTTTTCAGCCCAGTGGTGTCATATGTACACATTCTTTTGTTTTTTGTCTGGCTCGTTGTCATGATGGGATGGCAGAACACCCATCTCGACATAAAGAGCGCTTATTTATACGGAGATTTGCACACGGTGAATTATATGGAGTGAGGAAAGGGTCTGGTGTTTGAAGAAATCCTTGTGGCCTGCACTAGTCGGATCGCGAATGGTATGAAAAACTTGATTCGGCATTGAAGTCAATTAACTTCAACCGATTACTGGGTTATGCATGCATATACACTTACGAAGACAAGGCAGTTTTTCTAGTGTACGTAGATGACTTAGTGCTTTTTACCCGGGATAAAGAGAGCGAGGCGGAAATCATTAAACTCTTAAAATCTAAATTTGAGACCGTTAATTTGGGCCAAATTACCCGTCTGTTAGGGGTAAATTTTATACAATCGGGTTCAAAAGTTTTGATTTTTCAATTGGAATATATTGAGAAATTAGCAAAACGTTTCCACATAACGAAATAGTCTCATGTTTCTGTTCCCCGTAACGTGGGTGCAGTTGTCCAAAAACTGCCCCATTCACAAGAAATTAATTCTAATTTTCCGTATCGCTAGCTTATTGGTAGCGTTTTATTTATTTCTACGCGTACCCGCCCAGATATTCTCTTTGCTGTTACTTTATTATCCAAATATAACAATTGTTTTGACCAATCACATGTCAATAAATTATTACAGGTTTTACAATAAGTAACGCTTGTATTGTATGTGTTTAACTGATTGTGATAATCCTATGCTTTTTTGTTATAGCGACGCATCACATGCATCTGATAGGGACGCGCGTCTCAGTTTTGGGGGTCATATTATGTTTCTGGGCATGGTACCAGTTTATTATCAGAAAAACTCTCTTCGATCTTGTCGCGATCTTGCAGTTCTCGAATGACCGTCTTGACGCGATTCGCATCTGGGAATGTCGACATTAACATCTCCACGTTTCTCCCTCGGCGACTCCACTTCCACAAGAACGCTCGACGTCGACGGCTGCGGATCCTCCAACGATTTTCCCTCCAAAAAATTCCCATCAACGTCTATCTCGTTGCAGCGCAAAGGCACGTGATTTGGTTCCTTACACAGTCTGTACGGTTTTTACCGCTGGAGCGGCCGAAACTGAAGCGGGACTGCCGACGGAGCGCAGATCAAAAGCGGCAACATACCTAATAAATACAAAAAGGTAAACAACTTTAATTTTATTATGTTTATAAATTAATTAAAGCTTTTTGGGGCTACCTAGGCCCAAAACAGAGCTCCCATCTTGGGTCAGACACTGAAACCAAGGGGGAAAACTACAAAAGGGGAAGGATTTGGGCTCTCATACCTCAAAATTTTATAAAAAGTAATGGCAAATGCCCAAACAGGGACGTCTCCTAGCCGGGCAAACGACACTAAAAAGAGCACCCAAACCCATTTACTGCTAACACCCCAGGGAACAAGCAATCCAAGTTCAAAACGAGACTCTGTCCATACACGTAATAATTACACATTAAATGTACATCCGTACACTTAAACACCTGTACAAAAAAACATGAAATAAAGAAACCATTTCTTTTTGAAATGGTAACTTTGTACAATTTTGGTTACCCAATTTATGCAATATAAATAAATACGCATCGAAGCGATAAGTAAACACTTGTCGCCAGACGCGGACAATCGATGATAAAAACATCATGGCCGTCTCTGACCAGCGATCACGGCTCTAGCGGTAAAAACCATGCAGACTGTGTAAGGAACCAAATCACGTGCTTTTGCGCTGAATGAGATAGACGTTGATGGGAATTTTTTGGAGGGAAAATTATTGGAGGATCCGCAGCCGTCGACGATGAGCTCGAGCGTTCTTGTGGAAGTGGAGTTGCTGAGGGAGAAACAAGTGGAGATGTTGATGTCGATGTTCCCGGATGCGAATTGCGTCGAGACAGTCGTTTGAGAACTGCGGGAACTGCGAGATGGCGACGAGATCGACGAGAGTTTTGACCAGTAGTTAGATCGTCCACATTAATGCCACAGTCTAAACTTTCTCCGGCAAGTTGAGTCGCTTGTTTCCGTATTGAAGTGACCTGCTGAAATTCCTGAACTGGGCCAAATGCGACATAGTTGAGCGGCGCCACCATCTGGCGAAACCTTGCTGGGACACCTTGCACCCGACGCTGTGAAGGGCCCTTATCTGGGACGAAAGATTGCGGTGGTTGCTGCACTGCACGAGCTGCGGATCGGCATACTGCAGCCAGATGGCCCGTCTGGCCACAGGAACGACAGACCGTCTCCTTGTATGGGCACCCATTGCACTTATACACAATGTTGGCTACCGACGACACTCTGCGAGTCCCAAAACGCTGAATAGAAGTAGGCTGCCATCTGGTCGGTCCCGTGGTCCGCTGGGCTGAAAAAGGCTGCCTGTCGCCTTGCCTCTGCGAATCGGTGGTACCGGCGGCCTGAATCTGAAACATGCTGCTTGCGGTGTTGGTGTCAGTGGGCTGCAATGCATTTGCAGGATATGATGTGGCATTCTCGGTTTTGAACGCCGCACTGCCTGCCGAGCCCGCTTGAAAGCCCACTGCTGTCGTGGTAGCCCGCTCCAAGGTAAGATTATCTTCACCGAGCATCTTTTGCCTAAGAGGGTTGTAGCAGGCGGGGTCAAGTCTGCGACACTTCCGCCTTGCATGACGCTCCCTTCCAGCAATCTGTAAATACGTCTAGTGGACTCGAAAACCCCAGCTCAAACTCGGAAAAGAACAGAACTTGACCTTGCCCAGACGTCATCACATGCGTCGTAACACGTCGTCGTCAAGACCACCAACGCGAACACGACGACACGAGCGGGCCCCCTGAGGGCAAGAAAGGCGACACAACTCACTACACATTGGTCCCATCAGTATTTGTAAACCTATCCAATAAATCCACATTGGTTGAAAATGAACAGAATGCTGAATTTAATTCAAGAATGTATATAAACACAATTAGGCCCACTGGAGCAAATTTTACATGCAGCTCAGAGCGAGACAGTTACAATGCCAACAGCCAGTAATACAATTAAAATACATGAATTCACAGGACCAGCCACAACATCCAGTCATCAGCATTGCACAACTGTCCTGGGAAATGAAAATTGTCAGATAAGTTATCTAAAATGCACTGTAAATTCAGAGAATTAAATTAAAAACCCAAACTTTTATTAAACAGGTCAACAACGACGAAAAAGAACCAAACCAAACAACGACATAAACTACATCAACAAGACACGATCGACAAATGCAGCCACCGTGAACCTCCATGTTGAGCGAAACAGGGTCATTGTTGACTCCGCGAATAAGCTGGTGCAAAACCAGCTGATCAACTGATGCAGTGTCGGTCGCCCCACACTGCTTCGCCATGCCTCGGAGAGTGGCAAGATATGACGAAATCGACTCGTCATGGGCGTGGATCCGTGCTCCTAGGCGGAAACGCTGAACTACTGGTCTTGGTGCCGGCTGGAAATGGTTCTTTAGCTTATCCGTAAGTATCTCAAATGTCTGGTCTTTTAATTTATTGGGGTAAAATAAGTTTCTTAATAATTGATAAGTTTTGTGTCCAATAACTGATAGGAAAAAAGATCTGACTTTATCACCCGGAATTGCATTCAGTAGCACTAGTTCACTAAACTGTTCGATGTACTGTTCAAACTCTTCGACGGTTTGGCCCAGAATGCCCAGCATTTGCGCTGGGGACGTTGCCATGGCTGCTGGGTCCGGTTTGATTACTGGGGGAGCGACTGCCATAGGACGAACAAACTGATACTTGATTTACTAACCGATTGTATTGATTACAAGAGAAAGAAAAACATAGGCCAACTGCAGGACCTCTAGTTGAAAATCGGAAAGAAGAGGGGAAAAGAAAATTAATGTTCTCTGTTGTTTCTTTTGACAGATCTTTGAATTAGATGATGATGATCCTGTTGACTGCGCCAATTGAAGTGACTGACATCCAGAAAAGAACATAGGATTCACTTCACAATTGGTACGTAAATTCCAGGCCTATTCCGTAGGACTTGTCATTGAATCTGTAATTTAGCAGACTAGAAATAAAAAATGCAGTTTGAAGAGTAAACTGGTAACACTGATTGATTCTTGGGTTTTGACAAAGGGGGTGTTGCCTAGTACTGCTAGGCAACGATTGTTACTATAGCTCGCGTTAACGAGGCAGTATTGAATAATCGATTACAATAGATTTGGCAGTTATGTATAGTTGATAAATAACAATGAATCAAAACTAAAATGGCAACAATACATAACACCTGGTGCAGTAACTTCTTATGGACCTCACATATCGACAGCCTTGTTAACCAGCTGCCGTAATGCAGAATTATCGGAAACTTTTCTTCAAAGTTGATTAGAGTTTCGCATTAAACAAACGTTTCCAAACCCGTAACCCGTTTTTGGCTAAAAGAGAATCTAGTTCTCTTATGGCAGACTTCTTATCAACCAAGATGTCCTTTTCAACACATTCGTACTCTCCTATTCCAATAACGAAATGTTCCAATGGCGAAATGTTCCAATGGCGAAATGTGGTTTGCTTCCTAAGGAAGGAACTACATTTCAAAATCATCCCAATGGCGTAACAAAAAAAAACTATCCTAATGGCAAAATTCAAGATTTCGCCATTGATAAATTGCAGACAGCAATCCTAATAGCGAAATTCCAGAATTTGCCATTGATGAATAGCAGACAGCAATCCTAATGGCAAAATTTCAGATTTCGCCATTGATGAATAGCAATCCTAAAGGCGAAATTCCAGATTTCGCCATTGATGAATAGCAGACAGTAATCCTAATGGCGAAGATTTCACTATTAATAAGAAGTAATCAACTATTCTAATGTCGAAAATCTTGAATTTCGCCATTTTTCACAAATTTCAATTGTTGCCCAACGTCTTGCGTACGTGCTACCATACGACGTACACGGTGTGTGGCAGGTACATCAGCATGTGGAAGTCAATACATGACCATTCAATATTGGTGACATCGCATCTAATTGCCTTTTAATCGAATCCAACCGCATCTAAACATGCAGGCCACAGTCATTGAAGGAAGAATTTGAAGATCTATGTACTGGAGGGGTTAATGTACAGGTGTGACTCTTCTAATGCTAGAGTACCCACCAGTGCGCCATCCAGTTTTACTTACCACACCATTGGCTGTCGGCTGCTGTCGGCTGTCGGCAATGATGTGGTAAGTAAGACTGGATGGCGCACTGATGCCTGGTTAGGTGTAGCCGAAATGGAGCACATGTCAATAAGTACCTGACATGAGTAAGCAATGCACCAGTATGGAGACAGGTTTCTATAGAATTATGACTGAGATGCTACTGATTGGTTTTAACATATATTTTTTTGCGCATTTCACTTGCATTTAAATAAATTAGATTTATACTGATATCTTATTTATATTTGTGTATAAATCTGACTTTTAAAAGGGTCTTTTATTCTATAAAAGTATAAACAAATTAAAAATGGGAAAATTATTTATGACAGGTTAAGTTACAATTTTGCAATATACATTTTAAAAAATATTAAGACTTTAATGAACTTATCAAATGAAATAAAAATTAAAGTTTACAATAAAAATGTTTTTTACTGAAATTTACAGAATTAAATTAGGTGATGAGAAACAAAATAACAAATTTGTGGAGCTCATATTTTATACAGCGTATAATATAACCATGGTTTAAATATGATCAAATAAAATTATTTTCCAAAATAATTTTTAAAATAATATTTTTAAAAAATGAGTAGGCCCTTTCATAAAATAATTTACGTCTGTTTAGTGTCTTGTGTATTAGTGCATTTAGATTCCAGGGCTGAGTTCTTATGAACTCAGCCCCGTTAAAGATGACAAACCTAATGTTGTTTGATTCGAATCATGGAGTCGACTGTTTATTAGTGTTGGTTGCCAAGGGAGTTTTCCCCCTGGCAACCCAACTGTTACTATTGTTGTAGTACACAACAGTACTCTCCCCCTTAAATTTTAAAGATTTACATGCAATTTGAAATCCACGGGATAATCCCGTACAGGTTCGAATCCTGTTCGCAGCGCCACTTTTATGTATTGCATATCACATATGGGTCGGGCCTGAATCCCAATTGGAACTCAGGCCCACACCACTTAATAACTACATGACTAGTCAATGGATGCCAGAATAACAGAATGTTTATTTGGGTTGGTTGCCAAGGCAACCAACCTATTACCATGGTTGTGATACACAACAGTCTGGTTTAAGTTTTTAGACAAATCTAAATATAAAATTCTACATTTTAAATTTTTCTTTTAGACTGGAATAGAAAAGATAAACCAGCTTAAACAACTTTATAAATGTGTCTAGTGTAAAATAATTATATGTTTTGAAAAGTTATCAGAGAATTTAATTTGTTTCTTAAAGTTGGTCTACTTGCACTAATTAATTTTCCATATGTTTTGAATCTATGATTTAAATAAGAAGCTGTTAGCAATTTTGTTAATTGCATATAGTGCAATTCTTTTCCTATTTCATTTGCAAATTAATGATCTGCATTTTGATCAAGAAAAAAAATAAAAATTAATAAAAATCAATTAAAAACCAATTAAAAACAATCAAAATTGTGAAAAAATGATCTGAGTTTTTAAAAATTGATTAAAAACCAATAGAAATTGTTCAAAAAACAATTAAAATCGATAAAAATCAATCAAAAACCAATAGAAATTGTTCTAAAAACAATTAAAATCAGTAAAAATCGCCCAAAAAACTATCAAAATCTGTAGAAATCATCCAAAAAATGATCAAAATCTGTAGAAATCATCAAAAAATAAAATCAAAATTAGTAAAAATCAATTTAAATGCAATTTTTTAAGTAAAGTTGACACTAGTTTTGACACCTGACTCTTGACTTAACCATGTGGACTCCCTACTGATGCATTGACTACTTGTGTCAGGTGCTTATTGATATGCACTCCATCCCAGCATACAATGAAACTGCATACCTATTATGTAATGACAGATTGTGCAGTAGAAGAGCCATATTGGCAATTGCCACAAATTTGGCCGAAATATCAATTGAGCACAATGTCGCTCACACTACTGAGTCAGACACCCAAATGCCCTTTCTGTCCTGCTGATGTGCTAGCATGATCCGAATATATGCCAGTAAGGCAAAGGAAACCAACCAACTTTTTATTTATTTGCTTATTTATTTATTATTTTCTGCCATTAGAAACATTTCTGATGGCTTAAAACATTTCAGTTTATTATTTTGCCGTTAGAAATAAACATGTTTCTAATGGCAAAAATTAATGTTTTGCCATTAGAAACATTTTAGTTTTTTCCTAATGGCAAAATTGAACCACATTACTGTCTTAAGAGCGAAAATTAACATTTCGCCCTTAGGACTTGGGACTTGGAACATCATCCCCACTTCTTAACCTTCTCTTGACTCTCTTTTGAAATTTCTTCGTCCAAACCTAATGTGTCTTGCCATAATTCTTGCAGAAAAAAATTCATTGTAAGCACAATGGGTGCCAGCAACCCAAAAAGATCAAACATCCGAGCAACTTCACTCAGGACTCTGTGTTGTTGCAACCACACTTGCCTCAACACTCGATGGTGACCGATCAGCTAGGCAAAACCCGATCTTGTAGCGGCGATAGTACAGTAAATTGCCAAAAGCTCCGATCCACGAATCAAGAAGAAAACTCGATGTCGGTCCAAACTGCATGTTGAATCCCCATGGCGATGTCGGACCCTTACTCCCTCGGGCGCCATCATTCAAAGACTGTAGTTAGACTGACTGGAGGCATACCAGGCGCGATGCGGCGCAAAGCGTGTCGCGTTGGGCAAAAAGCGATAGCGTCGCTAGGCGAATCGCTTTGCTGATTTGCGAGGCA
Source organism: Strigamia crassipes (assembly GCA_034683725.1). Lineage (NCBI taxonomy): Eukaryota > Metazoa > Arthropoda > Chilopoda > Geophilomorpha > Linotaeniidae > Strigamia > Strigamia crassipes. The sequence goes on from JAQFXT010002053.1 coordinate 13,068, forward strand.
TGACACACCAGGCGCGATGCGGCGTGAATCGCAAATCGCAAAATGAGAAATTGTGACGTCACTGATGATTTCTGGAACATCATTGTTATTCAAAATGGAGGATGAGGAGTTGTGAATGTTTGGCTACGGTCACCACGTGGTCAAGGAGACGACCGAGTGGTGCTGAACGCAACACACACTTAAATTAACAAGAACACACAAAGACACACTATTTAAATAAAGCTTATTATTCTTTATTCAATGTTTGGTGTCTAGGGGCCAGTGCATGTCAGTGTGGTCTTCTATGCAAGGAGTTCCTGAACTCCTTCCCTATTCCCTGACCGCTGGTCACGCCGCCGTGGACCGCGTGGCCAGCGAGTACTTGGGTAGTTTGCTTGCGCGCCGGTGTGCTACGCGCACACGGCGCTAAACGGAACGGACGCTCAGGTCCATGCGGTTTGCAGTGCGGACACGCATGACCAGAAGCGGCCGCGCATCGTCGGGGTCGCCTTCGGGCACGGGAGATAGCCCAGAGGACTATCACTGGCCATGCCGGAGATCAGACTGCCCCTCGAGCGCTCTGGCGACCTCGTGCACGCCACTTCCGGTCTGGCTGGTTGAAAGACTGATTTTTTTACGTGGCATGACTTGTAACCAGTTTTGCATCCTAGCACATTACGTGTTTGTGGCATGTTAAACCTCCTAGAATAAAAAATATTTGGTTAGAATTTGTAACGTTCCCGGATTATTATTTATTATAAGAGACCGTTACTGGTTGCTCATCCCTGAGACTTACACGTTTTAAGA
>JAQFXT010002054.1:0-13850 GCA_034683725.1 Strigamia crassipes
AAACATCGATACATCGATACATCGCCGGTCAAAAACATCGATGTAGCATCGAAATTTCGATACATCGCAGGGCATTAGTGAAAACCTTCGACGACATGATCGTGATCGAAGGTAAACACGAAACGGTTGGCGAGAATGAATTTGTATCGCGTCAGTTCTCGCGTCGATACGTGTTGCCGCCTAACATCGAGCCTGAGAAAGTAACGTCGACACTGGCGCACGACGGCATCCTCACCATCGAAGCGCCGGCTAGGAAACCATTGCAGATCGCTCCTTCTAACGAGAGGATTATACCTATAACGAGAAAAGAAGAAGATTCAACGAAAATATTTGAAGACGTTTAAATAAAATTATTATTTAATTCTTTGTAAATAATTACTTAATAAAGATGCTATAAAATGACTATAATTTATTTTATTAGCTTTTAATAACGGGTTGTGTTAACTCGGCATTGGGATTCGTCCTTAATCTAGCCTGCAAATCGCCATCCTTTGACGTAGAACTTCCTGCTGATATAGGCCATCGAGCGATAGATACGTGTCGGTACGATAAACAGCAAACGAGTAATGAAAACAAGTAAACAAATAAACACGAACACAATCAGCTGAGCGTTCAATTGAACACACAACTCGAGCACATCCTTGCAATCGGTGTCGAGAGACAATTGCAAGAAGCGAGGAGAAAAACATCAGTAAGTATACGCGATGCATTTAATCAGCCCAAAAAGAGAAGTTTTACTCATCTAAACCCACATTTTACCACCAAAACATCAATATTTAAGTAAACATATGTCAGCTCGCTAGCAGTGCATAACTTTCCGCTGTTTTAAACGATGAAAAGAGTAAAACACAGCTAAATGTTGAGGGAATCAGGCCTTGACCCGTCTAGCAAAATGGCAAACACAAGCTGTTTACGTAATAATTTCTTATTGACAGGACAGCACCATGGCCGACGACGCCGATTTCGACCCTTGCGAATGCATTTTCAGCCACGAAGCTGGAATCAGACGATTAATTTCGCTGGTATTGGTTGATTTAGTTGACATTTGTTCGATTTGATTTAATAAAAATAAAAATTGCAGTTGAGGAATTCGCAGTCGTATTGTACGGACAATGAGTGTCTCCAAGAGAGTGAGATTTTTAAACAATTTAAAAAAAAAAAAAAAAAAATTTAAAAAAAATTCGTTAATGACGTAATATTTCTAATTTAAGTGCCTGGACTTAACGCGCCGCAATCCGATATGTCCGGATTTGTTTTTATGATGATGATCTGGGTGTTAGTAGCGACTTTATTGTTTTTGATGCGCCCGTCGTCCCTCCGTAGAAGCCGGGATGGGAAACCGAGCAATCAAGGACCGGGCAATTCAGGCTCGCCGCCAGCTGCACCGATTCATTGAAATAACGAGCATTTAATTTCACCTTAATTTTCTTTATGGGAACAACCTTATAAACTACTTGAAGCACATTAAAGACGCGAGTGTTAAATCCCTCAAATCTTTTTTATAAATATAAATATTATTATTATTATTATTATTATAGACATATTTAAAAAAGAAAAAAAAGAAAAAAAGAAAAAAATCGACATTTTGTTTTTATTTCAGTATGGAGACTTTTTACAGCGAATGGTGAGAGAGATTTTGATTGACAGTTGTTTGAGAAATAAAGCGATGTGTAATGCAGATGGTTTGATTTAAATTAAAATTTGCAAATTTATTCGAGCGACCGTCTCCTTATTTTCGTTAGTAGGACTTTCATTTTGTCGAAGTTTCCCGTCGTGTCGGGTAGATTTTCGAAATTCATGTGTTCGGTGATTGTTGCGGAGAATTTGCTGGCGTCGGGTAGATTTACATACGGGCTCGTGGCTTCGGGTATGGGGGTTCCGAGAGAGACGCACTTGCTACGTGTCACTTGCGGGCTGGGCATTAGAGTGCACGTGCTGCTCGTCGACTGGGAATTGCACGAATCGGCCGAATCCAACTGCTCCATGAGTTGGTTTTTTTGTTTTTCAAGTTCCTCGAGTGAGGGCGATGGCGGACGTGGGCAATCGGGTGCGTTTTCAGTACCCGGGGGGTCGGTGGGGACGGGGGAGTTTAAAAAAGTGTCTTCTTCGAGCGGGTATTTGGGATCGTCATTGTTTGTTAGGAAATTCGTTTCTTCAGACGCTGAAAAATGGGGGAAAAAAATTAAAACGTTTGTTTTTGGTTTTAAATTTAAATTTTAAATTTTTTTTATACCTGTGTCGTCGATTTCCATGTCGACTTCTATTCTTGGTTTTTTATTTTTTTGTGTTGGTTCCGCCGGTTCGATTTTTCGTTTGTACGGGGTCGCTTGCGGGGGTTTCATTCGCCGAACGAACGACGATTTTAAATGGTGTTCTTGCATCGGTGGGAAACCAAGCGCTTCGGATTCCTAATTTAAAAGAAATGGAATTTTTTTTTGTGTTTTTTTTTTTTTTTTAATTTTAATTATTTAATTATTTACGTCGATTATTCCCGATTGCGGGTACGTGTTAAATCCTGGATAATCTACCAATCGATCCGGATCAAATTGAACTAAAAATCAAAAAAATAATCAATAAATCAATTGGTTATAATTAATTTTTTTTGTTTTTTTTTGTTTTTTACCTCTGATGGAACCGTCAGCAACTTCGCCTTCCTCGACTTCATCAGCCGCTGCAACCGCTGCAATAAAACGAAATAATTTTTTTAAAAATTAAAAAATTAATATATATTTTTTTTTTTTTAAATTATTAAAAACCTTTGCCATACGCATCGAACATCGTTATTCCTGAACTTTCCACTTTGGCTTCGCACAACCAGCCTGGAGGATAACCCAAAACCCTCATTCTATAAATATGTAGCGGCAGTTGATTTTCACCCAAATTTAACGCTCTTTGAAGTTCCTGACTGCAAAAATTAAATTATTTATTAATTATCACTTAAATGCGCTTTATCAAGTACGTACCTCATTAAACCAGGTCTGAATTTGGCAGTTTGTGATTCCAAATCCACGTGATAACGACTAAAACAAACAATTTATTATGTTGTAATTTATTTTTTAAATTTTTTTCGATTGTTTTATACCTTTGTTTACCACCAAATTTGTTGTAAAAACCTTTTCTGTTGATCATGATTTGTTGTCGGTCGATTGGTTTCGAACATTCGTGTAAAAGATGGTCGCCACAACAATTGAAACATGAATTACGAGGTTTACTACAAAGTCAATCAAAATTAATTCCAATTTGTAAAACCATTCGAGTTAGTTATTACTCATCCGGGACTTTTTCCTCCGCGATCACTTCATCCGTCATTACGTCTGTGATTTCTTTGTCGTATCTAATGGAATTAAATTTAAAAAAAAAAAAAAATTTAATTTAAATATATAAAATATTTAAAATATTTAAAATAATAAACACACATTGGATATTTTCTCGATTTATGCTTCGAACTACTAGCTTTGTTGTCAACAAAAAACGTGGCTAAAGGCGATCGTTTCCGATTTACCAACTCCTTAACTTCCTCGTCGTCGTCTGATTCCGGAATTAATAAATTCTTCAAAAGGTTTTCCATTTGCGTTCTGTATTTTAACGAGTACGCCTCGGTGGTGAAATGAATCGTGACAACGGGGTTGTCTTCTGGACCGATTACCAATCTGTTAATCAATTAAATAAATCAATTAATAATAATAATAATAATAATAAAAATAGAAAATAAATTTTGATCGTATTTACATGTTTTTGCTGTTTGATAAATTCGTAAATTTTTGTTTCAGCAATTTATGTGTTAACAATTAGGGAATAATGTTCAATGTGGACGTTGTTCCTGAAAAATTGTGGGAAAGGATATTTTCTGCTTTTGCTTCTTTTAATTTCTGCATCAATTTCGAGGTATCGTCACCCAACGAATTGGGTCCGCGATCCGACGTTTCATCATCAATTATTTGCACATCCGACTCGGGCGAACTGTCACTTCCAGTTTCGTCAAGTACCACAAGTTCACTGCTACCTATCCTCGAAGTTTTTACTGACATCGTTACGGTCTTGTGATCCTCCAATCGAAAAATATGAAATTATTTGCACTGGATATTCGTAACGGGCGCGGCCATTTTGGAAATAAACGAATCGGTCGCGTATCAATCAAACCCGGGCTGCCCGAGCTAAAATCTAATTAATTTAAATATAAAAATTCCCCGCACAAAAACCACGAAGTAAAAACATAAATTTTTAATTCAATTACCATTCTTTAAAAAACAAAATCATAAATTCTCCACCAAAAATGATCACATCTAATGACGTCACTAACAAAAACCCTAAGCGGGATCCAACCCGAGATCAACCCAAGACCGGAACTGATTGGCGAAAACCGTGGAAGCTTAGAAGATAAACAATGCAGGGTGCATGTTGTAGTATGGCACAGATTATCCTGCAATTGCTGGTTGTAAAATTAAAAAAGAAGGATCTGCGATACGTCGTACTAGGATCATCCGAAGTAAGTTGAATTTGCACGTTAAATGTCACCAGAAAATTAATTCCAATCGCTTATTTAGGGTTTCCATCAAAGGACACCTCTGTTTCTAGGCGCCGATCTGCTCGAAGGAAGCGGAATTGCCGCGTCCAATCACTGTCGAATCCACGCCCGATATGCCCGCAAAGGACTCGCCACGAAACTCATCTTCCCAGCCGAAGTGGCCTTCAGTGGGGTCACGAACATCCACAGCGGCGCCTGGTTCTACAACGTCCAAGGACTATTTCAAGTCGCGTTCGAATACCACGAAAGCGCCGTGCAAGTCGACATCGTGACGAAACTAGTGGTGAAAAATTAAAAAAAAAAAGACGTTTTCGTTTTGTTTATTAAATTTGTAATTAATTTAATTTTGTTTAGGAATTATGGAAGCGCAGACACAGCGACCCATCGCTACCGGACGTGATCCAAGTGAATTTGCAACAACTGTTGTGCGACGACGACGCCATGGACGCCATGTCTCAGTTGGTCAACCCAGACAGCGGTGTCGCGAGTCCTTCCGACATGACGGAGATGTCGGCGGACGGCAGCAACAGCAGATCGTCGACCGAAACGGTTCCGGAAGTGGTTCCGGTGAAGGTGGAACTCCCGTTGGAAGTGATTTCGCACGTGGACAGCACGTCGAGCGTGTTCCAGAGCGCCGTGCAGGACACGTTGGTTCGCTTCGAGTTGCTTTTGAGCGAATCGAAGGACGAGGAGGAGCCGTACGCGCGCGCCGTCATCGCGTTTCTGCAGCTGACGAAGTCGGTGTTGCACAACGAGACGGACGACGCGGCGTTCCTGTCGCTGAGCGACTTGGTTGTGAATTTCCAGTGCTTGACCGAGGACGAAGAGAAGCTGAAAAGCTATTCGTCGTCGTGGGAGATGAGCGACGAATTCAACGCTCTCCTGTGCCTTGCGAGCGAGTGGTTGGGACGCAAACTGCTCAGTTTCAACGACCCCATCGCCAAACGAATGGAGGAGTTCAAGATGCAGAATTTCGCCCGCATTCACGACCTCCCGTCGCCCGAATTGCTCATTCCAGAACTTTTCCCGCAGTGCATGCAACTCCTGATTGGTCACTGGATCGGACTCTACGAGAACAAGACGGAAGACGACGCGCCGACGCCTTCAAACGCGTCGGTTCCGCCGAAAAAGCAGAAAACGACGCTGCTCTCGCGAGACGATCATAGCTACTCGAGTTCCCCGGACGTGGGGGTCAACGAGGACGCCCCGCCGAGTAAAAAAATGCGACCGGGCAGCGCCACGAGCGAATCTTCGTACGAGGATCATAATTATTCGTCGTCCGGGGTCGTTTCGTCGCCGACTCCCGATCTTAATCCGCCGAGGGAGGACCACACGTATGTGGTCAGTTTGGGCGCGGATGCGGAAGAGGTGGCGACGCCGACGACAACCGGAAATAGCCGGAAAGATCACACGTACGTGGCTACGCACGGCAGGAAAGCGAGGAGCAGTCCGAGTAGCGTGGTCGTGGTCGAGGAGACGCCGAATGCGGGACACAGGTCGCGATCTTTGATTGAGAAGTTGTGCGACAGTCGAGTGGGCGCGCGGAGAATAGTGTCGGACGCGACCAAGTATCCGTTTGTACAGTTGATTCTTGAGTTTGTAAATAACGCGTTGATTTCGGGCGTGGCGCACGTCGTGTACACGCGTCTGCTCATATCCTGATTTTTGTTGTCGTTTTATTTTTTATTTTTTTTTTATTTTTCTGTGATAACTGTTGCGGGTTGTTATTTTTATTTTTATTTTTTGTTTTGATTTTGTGACTTTTTCATATATTCCTGCCGCAAACACAGTTTTTGTATATTTGTATGAAAATGTTACTTAATCGACTATTTTTGCAAATCGAAAAAGATAAATAATTAAAAGTTGCCGAAGGTTTGATCCCATGCATTTTTTATTTTCCTAACATTAGGTATACGATTGTCGAGTATATTTACTGATTAGGCTTAAAAACATCTTGGACGAATGACATTTGACACGTTTGTTATACAAATTTTTACTGAATAAAAATAAATACGACACATTTAGATTTGTTTCAATTTCGAAGGATTTTTTTTTTTCTTTTTTTCATTGCTCCGGTCGTTTGGCCTCGAATTCGGATATCTTTCGACTGCGATCGATTATTCCATAGGCGGAATCCGTGAGTGAGAACAGGACAGCTCCTATGGCCAGAGCCGGGACAATTTTGAACAACGTGTTAACAACAGCCGGATTCATGACACTTGAAACAAAACATTTCATTTGGTTATTTTTTTTTTACATCGATTTTTCTATTTAAAATAAAACCATACCTGAGGTTTATCAGTTGGTAATGGAAGGAGTGAAAGGTTAAGATAGATCTGCGTCGCAGTGCAGACGCACCGAGCTTATATACCCGGGTGCAGACGATTTCCCAAACGGGAGGGGAAAACCAGCCATTTCCACGAACCTAACAAATTGTCGGTACACTAAAGTTGTTTGTTTATTTGATTTAGTTAACGCGATAACGTACTTTTATTTATTTTAACTCTTTATAAAAATCATTCACAAAAATATATTTTATGCCAACATTTCCAATATTTTTGAAAACAAACAAATAAATCTTCTATAATCCCACGCGAAATCACTAATTATCCCGCCATTTTGATTGTTTTCGTCACGGGTTGCCTAGCAACCGTTGTACACGCATGGCTGTGGAGAATTCCCCGTTTAGTTTCTTAGAATCAGAGTGATAAAATGTAGTTGTTTTTGAGAAGATCATGCCTTTCCGAAGGAACAGAACAGTCAGCGTGCCCAAATGGGAACAAGGCAACTTGACGGGTCTTCGGCACGTTGTGTTTACAACCCGAGGCGACGAGTACCGAGGAGAGTGGAAGGATAACTTGAAACACGGTAAAGGTCGCTACAAATGGAAGAAATCGGGAGTAATTTACGAAGGAACTTGGGAAAAAGACAAGAAAAATGGATTTGGTGTCCTAAGTGCTCCGGTAAACAACCAATATCTAAGGAAATACGTCGGTCATTGGAAAGATAACAAATTCCACGTAAGTTTCGACGTCTATTCAATATCGAAACCTAAACAAATCTTTTACTTCTCCACAGGGATTCGGCACTTTGAGCTACACGGAAAACGAGTATTACGAAGGCGAGTTTATGGATTCTTTGCGCCACGGGTGGGGCAAAATGCACTGGGCAAATGGCGACGTGTACGAAGGAGAATGGCAGAACAATAAACGCCAAGGTCGAGGAATGATGGACCTCGGTATAACTCCGTAAAAAAAAAAAAAAATCGATAAAACTGAGTACAATTGCTCGTGTTTCAGCTAATGGCCAGCGTGTTGAATGCCACTGGTTTAACGACAAAAAGTTTGGGCCTGGAAAACGTTATTTTCCATTGACCGGTCAATTGCTTCGCGGGTTTTGGACCGATGATGTATGCAGATCGGGCACAATCGAAGATCTTGATTGGAAAAATGCTCCAAACAGAACGCCTTTTCAAATTCCAAGTGTGAGTTTTAAATAAAAGGTCCATCAACCCAACTTGCACGTGGGCCCATTGACGACCGGCCCAGGCCCACGAGCCTAGGGGGCCGGCCCATCGAGGCTGAACTGGGAACAAATTTAGTACCAGGAAATCTGGATAGGGATATTTCTATAGAGGCCTCTAGGCAGACATAATTTCGGGGGGCCCCCTCTCAAAATAACTCGCAGAAAGCTTCGTTTCTGGAGTTTTCTTGTGCATGGGCCCCTACAGAGCCGGCTCCGAGGGGGGTGCAGCGGGTGCAAAGCATCCGGGCCCCGAGTCTTTAAGGGGCCCCCCAAAAAAAAGCAAAAAAAAAATAAAAATTTTAAAATTCAAGAAAATTTAAATGAAATAAATCAATACATCAATGGTTGCATCAACAATGTAAGACGTAACGTGAACGCACTGTTTTTCGTTGCGTCATGTGACACAACTTCTATATACTCCATATCTTTTTCTTATTCAGATGTTTTAGGGCCAAAAAAAATTGCACTCAGGCCACTCTTATAGAGAAGGCTGGTCAATTGTTTGTTGTAAATTGTTAGTGAAAGTGTTACAGAGTAGGGGGCCCCACAATTCTTTTCGCACCCGGGCCCGGCTTGAAGAAGTCTGGCGCCCTAGACCGAGCTTTTTCGTATAAAAATGGAGATGATCTTTATTACCGCTAAAATGCGTGGGGCCCATAGGCGGTTGCCTACTCTGCTTATTTTATTAATCCAGTCCTGATGGAAAATAAAATTATTGGCTCATCGAGACAACCCAGTGCCAGATTAAAACCCTGATTTAATGTTTTCCTCTTTGGTTTAGTGTTTGCTGAGCAACCCTGACAACGTGCTACAAACCGAGAAAACTCTGGTTAGTAACACAAAAAAAACCAATTTATTATTTGTGTAACTTTAAACATGATATATGTAAGTACATCTTACGGAATTTAGTTTTTAAAATTAGAAAAATTTTAAAATCCGTCAAAAACCAAAAAAAAAAAATAATAATAATAATTTGATTTGAATTATAGTAAAAACGAATATCAAACAATTTATGTAAAATTGTCTTCACGATTGTCCATTAATAAACAAATATATTTCCGTGCAGTCAATATTCGTAATAATGTCTTAACTTAAATTAACACTTGAAAATCGGAAGGGAAGACAGTTTTTATCGAAGGCATTATTATCCACGACAAGAAAATGTTTTTTTTCTATTCACTGAGCAATGTTAAAAACAAATCACAAGTTTTTAATTGGTCATACGTTGATCACAGCTGGACCGTTCGTAGGTCTAGTTTGGTCCCCGGACTCCAATTGTGTTATCATCGTCTCCAGCTCCCTCAAACCATATTCAGATCTTTCATACTGGAAAAAAAAAAAATGGAATTTAATTTAAATTTTTAATTCATTTAACTCGGGGCTCGAAATGTACAGGACCAAACCGGAACGGCATTCTGGTTCGTGAAATTATTTAAAATATGGTTCCGGTTCGTGATATTATTTAAAATATCATTCCGGTTTGAGAAATTATTTAAAATATTGTTCCGGTTTGCGAAATTATTTAAAATATCGTTCCGATCCATGAAATTATTTAAAATATTGTTTTGTTCCGGGTCTTGAAATAATTTAAAATATTGTTCCGGGTCTTGAAATAATTTAAAATTTTGTTCCGGTTCGCGAAGTTATTTAAAATATCGTTCCGGTTTGTGAAATTCTCCATTCCGAGCCCTGAATGTAACGAGAAAACCAACCTGATGCGACACTAATTTCAAATAAAACAACGCCGCGAATGCTACAAATATTATGACGACAGGAATCAGAATAAACGTTGCGGAATAGGCCGCGTACTCGCTGAAATTGATGAATTTCACCCAGCAAAGTAAACCAATCTCACACAAAAACAAAAGAATGCCGAAAACAGTCGAAAACGCCCACGCAGTCTCGATATAAAAATGCATCTTCTCATGCGGCGACTCATGCACGGCATTAATGCTATGGATGTTGCTCACGGCTTCGATATTCGGTAATATACAAGTGCTGATCATCAGAGCCAGCATGTGAACGGCTACCAACAGAGTGGTGCAGATCGCAAACGCAATGAGTAAACTTTGAGGTATCGGATTCGCTCTATCCAACTGAACTTCCACCATGGCAACCTAATGAAACGAGATATAAACACGACAATAGTAGTTTATAACGCTATAAAGTATTAATTTCATCGTTCTACACGTTTTTATCGCCTATTTTGATGCTTTTTTATCACCTTACCATGGCAAAACCTGAAAGCAAAGCTGAAGTTCGACTCGACGCCTTAAGTTTCGCTTTGCTCAAATGAAGGCGCCTCCATGACAAGTTGTTGAGGTGCACATCGTTTTGGGCCGATTGCGGTAAGTCGTTCATCATGGACTCGAGCACCCAGCCTGGGACTGTGGTCGGGTATCCGGGCGCAGTTACGCGAGTTGGATTCGGAAACGGATGCGCGTACGGGTTGGCGATGGCATCCAGACCGCGCACGGAGTTCTGATGAAAGCTCATTGACTCAGCCAATCACATTTACGTTTACGGCAGACAAACTTTCTTATCTGTGGCCCGGCTCCGGGCTATTTACACGCTTCGGTATCCACGGCACGGGATCGCTTGTTTACGCTACGCGAGATGCCGGAAACTGGCGCAGCCGAGCGGCGCATGCGCTCCAAACATATGACTGCTTTTTATACTCGGCTTTTATTGAGTTTGATAGTTGGAACAGCAGACTGGGAATCCGTGCAAACATAACTGGTTTTTTTTTTATCTTTAATTCAGCTGCCAAAAATATGGCGTAAATATTTGAAAATTAAACGTTAAAAACAATATTGCGAAATTTCGAATGATTAAATTAAAAAGCTATCGCCGAACAAAAAGAAAATATATAAATAAAAAGGGTAAGGTGTTGTGATCCCCAGTAGGCTGTGTGAAAATCAATCGGAGGGGGTTTTTCTTTCTATGGTGGGTATTTAAATAGATGACGTCACAATCGTGGCGCACACAAAAGTTGGGATAGTAGACGAAAGGAAGCGGTGCTGCGTGTGGAGATTGTTGATGTTCAAATGGATAATAGCTTGCAAGATGTACGAGCTGTCCGATTGGTTAGTATCAGTGTCGTTGCGAGGGTCTTTGCTGCAAAATTTCAATGCAAAATGTCATTCTATCCAGTTATTGGTTTTGATAAAGGTATAATGTAAACAACCAAACGCAGGACTGGTTTGTCCAGACATTGCGAAGAAAAAAAATTACTTTCCACGACATGCACGCATCAATAATCAATCAATTAAATGGCAAATCAATTAATCAATGAAATGTCCATTGATTGATGCGTCGTTACATGAATTGAGTGAAAAAGAGATTTTTTTGTTCGCTGAATTCAATTTAAAGCAAAGAAAATATTAAATAATCCTTTGGTCTTCTTTGAGGCTAATGAGACTGAGGGGCCCCGACCCAACATGGGCCCCCTCTCCTAGAAAAAGGTATGTGTGTATTTACGTTGAGGGGCCCGCTTAATATTTACTTTGAGGTTAATGAGGTTTCAGGGGCCCCGACACAACATGGGCCCCCTCCCCCAGAAAAAAGTATGTGTGTGTTTACGTTGAGGGGCCCGCTTAATATTTACTTTGAGGTTAATGAGGTTTTAGGGGCCCCGACCAAAGGGGCCCCCAGGAAAAAATGTGTGTAGAATGTGTGTATGTGTGAGCTAAGTGTGTTGAGGGGCCCGTTAAGTGTTTTGAGGGGCCCTCTAGTTTTGGGGCCCCAGTAAGTGTTGATTGGCCACTGTCTTGCATGTGGTTTATCATGGTCGTGCGAGTTTTTAAATTGTGCGCGAAGATCAGATGATGACGGCTCGTGATGCAATGCGCCCCGTAAAATCGTCTCATTTAGTTTCTTTGTTTTAAAATTGTAGGAAAAATATATAAAAATAAATACAGGTGTATCAGGATGATTGCTACGTTAGGAGAAATAGATTTTTGTTTTTATGTTTCTTGCACGACCGTGAAAAGAAAAGAAAATACCGACGCTTTAGACGGAATTTGAAAATGTTGGCCGCATCGGGTCGACCTTTCCCCGCATTAAAACACAAACACCGGCGATCGCGATTCACTCAAATAACCTCATTATTATTAACACAATATATTTTTTTTTAAAACTTAATTCGATTTACTACATCTAATTTATCGAATGGCTTATTATTTTTATTTTTGTATACATTTTTAAAATAATTTTTAATTTTATTTTTATATCAATAACTATAGGAACGAACATCCGAATGGGAAAAATCAATAACGAGGGTTAAGAAAATCAATTGCTTTTTTTCTCGTGCATTTCCAACGCCGTGTTTATACGGGTTTGCATTGTTAAAAAACAAAAATCCATTTTTATTTTTAAAAATACGATCTTTAAAAATGGTGACGTGTTGATGCTAATTTTCATGTGTCTGAGCTCGGCTAGTAGGGCGGTTCCGTTGCCGCCGAGCCAATCACGAAGCTGGAAACGCGAAATTTAGGGGGTGTTCGAGAGTCATGTATTCGCCAGCATATTCTCGCTCGGGAAAAATGGCGGAATCTCCGGGTGGTTCATCTTGTTCACTTTTGGCGTCAATCATTCGACCAGTAACATTTTTTTTTAAAATCTTCCAAACTTAATTATATTTCACGCTTTTTCACCTGCTTTTTAACCGTGATTCGCAATCGCGCCTTTATTCCACGAATTCCCTTGTCATACGCGTAAAATGCACCAAAGTTGATGTTTTTTTTTGTTGTTGCTTTTGTGTTGTTTTGATCGATGCTGAATAGGAATTTCAGCCATAATTTGGTTGCTATTTAATCCCGTTCTATAAAATCAATAAATTTTATTGGAGTAAACGTTTTTTGTTATTATAATTGTTATTTTGAACTAATTTTGAGTAATTTTTTTTAAATTTTTTGTTTAATTTTTTTGGTTTTTCGTTTAATGTTCGTTTCGTTTCCATAGCGCCAGAAGGAACGAAAACACTACACTGAAGATGCTATTAATGACGAAGAGATCGAGGGAAAAAGAATGTTTTCTGTTGAAGAGAAACTTACATCTGATAAGTTTTGCAATTACTTCGTTAAAGAGATGAAAGGCGATGGTAATTTTATTGATTTTGAATTTTTTTTTTTTTTTTTTTTTAAATTTGTTGTTGTTTTTTTTTTTTAGAATTTAATTTGAGGTACTTACAAGAGCACGGGTTTGAATCGCCCGTTATGATTCGAGAGAAAACCGGATTAGGATTGAGGTATGATTCAATTAGATTGTCAAATGCACATATAACACGTGGTTTTTATTATTTGTTACTTTTAGAGTGCCCAGTAAAAATTTTACAGTAAATGACGTCAGGCAATGTGTCGGTAAGTATTTTATTTAATTTAAAACAATTTTTGTGCCGAAACTTGGATTTCTTAGTTGATTTGGTGCATTTTTGCTTCTAAAATGCATTTTTCGGTTAAAGGTGTACATTTTTGTATCTAAAATGCAATTTTTGTTTAACTTTGTGCATTTTTTGTTTAACTTTGTGCATTTCTGCATCTAAAAATGCATTTTTGAGTTTAAAAACGCATTTGTGCACCTAAAAATAAATTTTTACATTTAAAAATGCATTTTTTACGTTTAAAAATGCATTTTTTACGTTTAAAAATGCATTTTTTACGTTTAAAAATGCATTTTTTACGTTTAAAAATGCAATTTTTACGTTTAAAAATGCAATTTTTACGTTTAAAAATGCATTTTTTTCTCTTGAAAATGCATTTTTACATTTAAAAATGCATTTTTACATTTAAAAATGCATTTT
>JAQFXT010002055.1:0-13847 GCA_034683725.1 Strigamia crassipes
CAAAAATCAAAAACGGAATCAAAAATCAAAAATCAAAAACGGAATCAAAAATCAAAAATCAAAAACGGAATCAAAAATCAAAAATCAAAAACGGAATCAAAAACGGAATCAAAAACGGAATCAAAAACAAAATCGAAATTAAAAATGGAATCAAAATTAAAAATGGAATTGAGACTAGCCAGTCAAGATTAGTTCTAAAAATAGCCACTGGAATCCCTATAGTCGATCAGCATCCTCTTGTGGCGAATACGTGCATTTTTCGCAATACTTTTTAATTGTGCATTTGTAACAATGATGTAATGGCTGCGGACAGGTCAATAGCCAATGGGAATTTGTCATAACTTCTACGAAACTCTCACTCAAGGAGTTTTAAAATGCTGTTTAATCTAAATTACTTTTCGAATGTAAACTGTACTGGAATTGGTTATTTCATGATGGTTATTTCTTTCTCCTTCTATCCAGGTACTGTTCACAGGAATTACGTAATTCAAAAATAACATCTTCAAACAATGTTGCGGCTGTTTTATTCAAATCTGAATTTGGTTCCAACACTGGATTCAAATTACAAATTGATTTTGTTTAATGAATTGAAACAACAATAAAATATAAACCAAAAAAAAAAAAAAAAAAATTCTAAATAAACAGCAAATAGAAATTTATTTTTGGTGATACAACTGCTAGTTTATAGCATCCATTTTTTTCAGTTTGGAATTCATGGTGACTTAACATCTAAATTTAAACTTCGCTTGGAAAGTGCATTGCTTTCTCTCATGCAGCACACACACAAGTAAGTAACCCAAAAAATCATTCAAATAACAACTATTCGATTTTGTTTTTATTGTAAAAACCCAGAAACATGGAAGCAGTTTTAATCATGTTACTCATTAAAACATGCACCGCCATCACAGTCCACGATTTGTCACACTCGATCAACCAACAAATGCCAAAATATTCCCAATTGCAAAACACATCGAACGAATCGCATTTTATAAACACCACGCAATGGCTGCATCAATTTTACGGCTTAAATACATCGAATGACAGGTAAATACGCAAAAAAGAATAGCCAGTGTTGTTGCCTTTACCCCTTCTTGTGAGGATTTACATTTTTGTAGTTTAGACCACGTGGTCATGTGATTTTTTGTTATAAAAACCTGAGGAGTGAAATTGTGAACATTTGCGCTGAATCTCGACTCGAGTCATTTCATCAACATTTAGAATCACCGCGATACTAATCCGCGCCATTTTAATAACCCGGCTTAGACCTAATCCCCTCTGGAGAGAGTCGAACCTGGACACCATTAACTGAGGTGGAAATCTGGAATCCTGACTTAATATAAATTCGTTGTTTCTACGAAGGATTGGTTAGTCTTAATTCCCTGACGTCCACGACTGACGGGAACATTGTAACGGACAACCGCGAATCTGCGGACATTTTGAATTGAGCAAATACGAACTTTTGCAACAACTATTATTTCATTTTGTATTTTCAAAATTTTATTTTGTTATTTTATTTGGTATTTTCAAAATACTCTAGTAAACAAACAAATTCTATATCGATTTATCACGGTATTTGTGTCTTTACACACAACGGGATTTCTTCTTTCTATAGTGGTAAAATGCCTATACAGATTTTGAACAGACGTTTGTGTTGCTTGCACTTACTGAATTCAGCACTATTTAAATTCTCTGGTCTGGCTGATTTATCGGGGCATTATTAGAACAAAATTTTTATTATTCTTTTGGGGCCTACTATGCGCCATGTTGATCAACGACCCATTTTATGCTTCTAGAATAGATTTTTGGCGCACATAAAGCCACCGATTTGAATAAACCTTTTAAAAAGTGTTTTATTTGTTTGTTTAGGAATTTAGATCAGCTATTTTATAGTTTGGAGTCGGTCGGGACTCATTTAGCAGCACCGGTCAAGCAAAACAAAGCCAATTGGCAGTTGCACGAAATCGCCGCCGATCGATTAGTGGCGCTACTCGTCGTCATCAAAACGAACGAGGAGCAAGGAGTGAGGATACAGCACTTGAAATACTGGGAGAGAAAGAACGGACCAATCCCGAAAGGGAGTGTCGTCGTCATGGATTCCGGTTGGAGCACCAGGTGGAATACCGACATTAAGTATTATCTCGGCATTAATGTACACACGCAAAAACCGTATTTTCCGGGTAATTAATCATTTAAAACTTGAAAAATAATTTAATTTCTTGTTTATTTATTTGTTTTTTAGGTTTTGATAAAATCGCTTGCGAGTATCTGATTGGTCGACACGTCGTCGGCGTGGGAGTAGACACAATGGCGGTCGACGGAAGCGAGTATTTCGCCGATCGTCCGTGTCTAAGCGCATTGGCCGACGACGATATTTACACGTTGCAGAATTTGAAAAACCTTCGCTCGGTGCCCGATTGTGGAGCGTTGATTTTTGTCGGTGTTCTTGACATGTTTAATTTAGCCGGATCGCCCAGTCGAGTGCTCGCGGTGCAACTAGATGACGATATAATAACGTGTAGTTGTGCGAGTGCAAATTCATGGACATTGTTTGTTTTTATTGTTATTTTACTAATAAATTTGTATGTTAAATAAATGTAATCATTTTTAATAAAGAAAAACATGGGGAAAATGTTTCTGAAAACTGGAAATCTCGTATGTGCTAAGATTTTGTTTTCCAAAATCCATGAAATCCCAGAAATTTCAAAAATTCTAGAAATCTTGGAAATCTTGGAAATCTTGGAAATCCATGGAAATTTTCAACTCTCAAAATTTTTAAAGAAATCCGCCTGAAATCTTTAAATTCTTGGAAAATCTTTGAAATCTTGCAAAGTTGAATCCATAAAATCCTCCAAAATCTTTAAAATCCTTAGAATTGATCAAAATCTTTGAAAAAATCCACCTGAAATCCTGAGAAATCTTTCAAAAATCCGGAGAAATCCTTCAAAAATCCTTCTAAAATTCTGAAAAATTCTTTAAAAATCCTTCTAAAATTCTGAGAAATTCTTTAAAAATCCGAAGAAATCCTTCTAAAATCCTTCTAAAATCCTTCTAAAATCCTGAAAAATCCTTCTAAAATCCTGAGACGTCCTGAGAAATCCTCCTGAAATCTTCAAGATTTCAAAATTTTCATGATTTCAACAAGATTTCAAAATCATCATAATTTAAACAGAATTTCAAAATCTTCATGATTTCAATAAGATTTCAAAATCTGCAAGATATCAAAAGAATTTCAAAATCTGCACGATATTAAAAGAATTTCAAAATCTCGCACACCATTTTTGCGATTAGCTACTCCTCGCCGAAACCTCAACGTCCGGTTTAAAACTTCTCAATTTTCCCAACACAAGTCGCTACCGCGCGCCATCTTAAATTTTCACCGAATTTTTATTATTATTTATTACTATTACTAATTAATAAACTAAATCAATAAAAAAATACTAAAATAACAAATTAAATAAAACAAACGAACAATTCATTTTTAAACACATTTATTTTCCGCCCTCTGTCGGGAAAAATCAAAACGAGTCGTTCAGTTAAACTCGTTATTTTGTTTTGGTTTTGTTGTTGATCGACATGCCGCTTGAAAATTTAGAAGAAGAAGGCCTCGCCAAGAACCCCAACTTGGAACTAGCGCAATGGAAGTTCCTACTCACACTAGACACTCACAAAAACGATCTAACCCTGAAAAACAAGCTTCTAGACGCCGTCAAACGTGACAGTAAGCATTAGGCCTAACGCGCCCGAAAATGCCAGTCATCACCCGCACAAAAATTCAACAAAAAATCGACTAAAAATTATTTTTTCTCCATTAGGTATGGCGCCATTCTACGAGGAAGTGTGCAAAACATTGGCGTGGAAGGTGGATCAAGCGTTTTTGAAGAAATTGAAGGACAAAAATGGCGCCGAGTTGAAGAAGTTGGACGACACGATCGAAGACGCCGAGAAGAATTTGGGCGAAATGGAAGTTCGCGAGGCGAATTTGGCGAAAGCGGAGTTTTTGTCGAAGATTGGGGATAAAGTGATGGGTTTTTGTTTGTTTTGTTTGGTTTTTTGTTTATTTTTTGTTTGTTTTTTTAGGAGGCGTCGTTGTCGGCTTTGAGGAAGACTTACGATAAGACGTTCGCGTTGGGGCATCGGTTGGATATTGTGTTTCATATGATTCGGATCGGGTTGTTTTATATGGATCATGATTTGATTACGAAGAATATTGAAAAGGCTAAGAGGTGTTGAATTGAATTTTTTTTTTTTTTTTTTTTTTTTTTTTGTAGATATGAATGTGGAAATGAGTTGATTTTGTTATATTTTGGGAAATAAGTTGATTTTTGTCGATTTATTTGTGAATAAGTTGATTTTTGTCGATTTAATCGTTAAATAAGTTGATTTTTGTCGACTTAATCGTGAAATAAGTTTATTTTTATCGATTTATTCGTAAAATAAGTTGATTTTTGTCGATTTATTTGTGAATAAGTTGATTTTTGTCGATTTAATCGTTAAATAAGTTTATTTTTGTCGACTTAATCGTGAAATAAGTTGATTTTTGTCGATTTATTCGTAAAATAAGTTGATTTTTGTCGATTTATTTGTGAATAAGATGATTTTTGTCGACTTAATCGTTAAATAAGTTGATTTTTATCGACTTAATCGTGAAATAAGTTTCTTGTCGATTTAATCGTGAAATAAGTTGATTTTTGTTGACTTAATCGTGAAATAAGTTGATTTTTGTCGATTTATTCGTAAAATAAGTTGATTATTGTCGATTTATTTGTGAATAAGTTGATTTTTGTCGACTTAATCGTTAAATAAGTTGATTTTTGTCGACTTAATCGTGAAGTAAGTTGATTTTTGTTGACTTAATCGTGAAATAAGTTGATTTTTGTTGACAATCGTGAAATAAGTTGATTTTTGTCGATTTAATCGTGAAGTAAGTTGATTTTTGTCGATTTATTTGTAAAATAAGTTGATTTTTGTCGATTTTTTCGTAAAATAAGTTGATTTTTGTCGATTTTTTCGTAAAATAAGTTGATTTTTGTCGATTTTTTCGTAAAATAAGTTAATTTTTGTCGATTTTTTCGTAAAATAAGTGAATTTTTGTCGATTTTTTCGTAAAATAAGTTGATTTATGTCGATTTATTTGTGAGTTTGTTTGATTTTATTCTAGTGAATGTCGATTTTTGTGTGATTTTTTTTTATATGAATAATTTACGCATGAAAAATCACAACAAAAAAAAATCGATATTTTATGAATAATTTGTTTTTTCCGATTTTTTCGTTGAAAACGTTAAGATTTATCGATTTTTTTTCACGAAAAAATTAGTTGATTTCGACTTTATTCCTAACTCAATATAAGAAAAATGATTCATTTCGGTTCTATCGACAAATGAATGTAAACAATTGATTTATTTCGCTATTTACTCATTTATTTTCTCACTTTTTTAGTTTAATCGAAGAAGGCGGCGACTGGGATCGACGAAACAGACTTAAAGTCTACCAAGGAGTTTACTGTTTGGCAGTTCGTGACTTCAAAGGCGCCGCTAATTTCTTCCTCGACACCGTTTCCACGTTTACTTCGTACGAATTAATGGAGTACAAAACATTCGTGACGTACACAGTTTTCGTCAGCATGATTGCTTTGCCGAGAATCGATTTACGAACAAAAGTACGATTTATTCGATGCGCATTTCAATGTAATTAATTAATTTCTTCTTTTTAGGTGATTAAAGGGTCGGAAATTTTGGAAGTTTTGCACAACACTCCCGATGTCCGCGAATATTTATTCTCACTTTACAACTGCCAATATGCGCAATTTTTTAAAAAATTGGGTAAATTTTAGACACGGATTTATTTAGTCATTTAAATGAGTGTCACGAAAAGATCGTATTAGTGGTCTAAAAATGCAATTTTAGTCTAAAAATTGTTTTTTTGCACCCGAAAGGTCTAAAAAAAATTTTTTTTATTAATCTAAATTTTTTTTTGGTTAGGAATATATTTTTTAGACACCTGAAGGGTCTATAAAATTAAATTTTTGCATTTGAAGTGTCTAAAAAGAATGATTTTTAGTCTAAAAATATTTTGTTTGCATATTACAGGCCTAAAAAATATATTTTCAGTATTTTTAGGGTCTAAAAACTATTTTTTTTGAAATTGACAGATCTATAATGAATACGCTTTTAGTCTAAAAATATTTTTTAGGCAACTTAAGGGTCTAAATTGAATAATTTTTTAGTCAAAAAAATGTGTTGGGTACTTGATGGGTCTAAAAACTTTATTTTTTAGCCATTTTAAGGGTCTAAAGTGTGTTTTTTCTACCTGAAATGCCTAAAAAATTTATTTTTTGCATTTGAAGGGTCTAAATAATGATATTTTTTTAGTCTTTAAAATGTTTTTTTGCCTATAATGGGTCTAAAAAATGTTTTTTAGCCACTTCAAGGGTCTAAAAATTGTTTTTTCCACCTGAAATGTCTAAAAAATATTTTTTTCGCACCTAAAACGTAAAAAAAATGCATTTTAGCTTATAAAATTGAAAGTTTGGTCTAAAAAACGTACTTTTTTAGCCTAAAAATACAATTCTTTTGTGTAAAACGTGTAAAAGACTCATTTACATTTAACCATACGACAAATTAACAAATTAAACAATTTATTAAATCAAAATATTGAAATAATTGCAGCATACGTGGAACAACTCATGAGACAAGACCGTCTATTTGCACCTCACTATCGATACTACGTTCGTGAAATGCGTATACTCGCATATACGCAATTATTGGAATCGTATCGCAGTTTGACGCTACAGTACATGGCCGACACGTTCGGCGTCACCATCGGCTTCGTCGACAAGTAAATCCATCGCCATTTACTCGATTTCGATCCAATTTTAACTGAATTTTCACTCGATTTTATCGCAGGGAGTTGGCGCGCTACATCGCTGCGGGAAGACTGCACTGTAAGATCGACAAAGTGGGCGGAATCGTCGAAACTAACCGTCCCGACAGCAAAAACTACCAATACCAAGCGACCATCAAACAGGGCGACATTTTGTTAAATAGAATTCAAAAATTGAGTCGTGTAATTAACATTTAAATTTAAAAAAGGAATTCAATAAAAACTTCAATTTTTTAACGATTTGTCATGTGTAGTTACAAATTTTATTCTTAAAAAGGTTTTTTAGGCGGTTTAATCATTCACAATTCAAATTTAACGGTTTTAATTTACATTTGAGTTTATATAACGACGCACGGTGACAGTTTATCGAAGCATCGGTGGTTCAGTGGTAGAATGCTCGCCTGCCACGCGGGCGGCCCGGGTTCGATTCCCGGCCGATGCATTTTTGTTTTTAATTTTTAATTTTTATTTATAAAAATAGCGATTTTATTATTTTAATAGAAATAAACAAATAAAAAATTAATTTTCTTATTTTTAAACACAATTTTTGTGTTTTTAACCATTAGGATTTATTATTTAAATATAATAAACGAAGGAATTGTACACGTGGCATCGGTGGTTCAGTGGTAGAATGCTCGCCTCCCACGCGAGCGGCCCGGGTTCGATTCCCGGCCGATGCACATTTTTATTTTTATTTTAAAAATTAATTTTTTTATTTTATTAAATTTATTCTCATTAAAAACAAATTTTTCTTTCTATTTTTAATTTAAAACAAATGTTTATTTTTATTTATATCCGGGATTTGTGTCCCTCGCACTCTGGCGGCGGATACTCGAAGTTATCGCACTCAAGATGGCGGGCGGTAAAAAAGCACTGACTAAAGAAGAGGAACTTTTGCTGCAGGATTTCAGTCGAAATGTGTCGACTAAATCGTCGGCTTTGTTCTACGGGAATGCGTTTATCGTTTCTGCCGTTCCGATTTGTAAGAAATCGAGTTTGAGTTTGAGAAAACACGAAAATTGATGATTTTTGGTTGCCACGTGTCACGTGTTCATTTTTGTCAAATTTGATTTTTCAGGGTTGTTTTGGAGAATTCACCAGATGGATTTGTATCAATCGGCGATTCTCTTCGTGGTCATCACTATTGTGAGCACGTGGCTCGTTGCGTTCGCTTACAGAAACGTGAAATTTGTACTCAAACACAAGTGCGAAAAAAAAATGAAATTGGTGAAATTTTGTGAAAATTTTGTGATGTTTTTTTGAAATTTTTGATGTTTTTTTGTAACGCTTTTGATGTTTCTTTGGCAAGTTTTTGACATAAAAAACATTAAAAATGTTATAATTTTGATGTTTAATGTTGTTTTTATAAAGTTTTTTTACGTGTTTTATAACATTTTTGATGTTTTTTGAGGAGCATTTGGTGTTTTTTGATGAGCTTTTGATGTTTTTTGGGAAGTTGTTGATGGTTTTTTGAATTTGTTGATATTTTTTGTTGTTTTTCGATATTTTTTGTTGTTTTTTGTTATTTTTGTTGTTTTTTGATATATTTTGTTGTTTTTTTGATATTTTTTGTTGTTTTTTTGATATTTTTTGTTGTGTTTTGATATTTTTGTTGTTTTTTCCATATTTTTTGTTGTTTTTTTTGATATTTTTGACATTTCTTCAAATGTTTTGCTTTATTTTTCACATTTTTTCACACCATTTTCAATTTTTCACATTTTATTCAAAATTAATTTTTAAAATTTAAAATTTGTGTTTTAGAATTGCACAGAAGAGAGAGGAAGCCGTTTCTCGCGACGTAATGAAGAAATTGGTCGATGATAAGAAAATGGTGAAAAAGGAGAAAGACGAACGGTGTGACAAAATTGAAATTATTATTATCATTATTTATTTATTAATTTATTTTTAATTTCTAGAGTTTTGTGGAAGAAGAACGAAGTGGCTGACTACGAAGCGACGACTTTCTCAATTTTTTATAACAACGCGCTCTACTTGATGCTCGTTATCTTCGCTTCGTTCTATTTACTCCGCACTGTGGCTCCTACAGTGTATCCTTTTACACTAGAAAATCGTTTTAATTTTTTCTTTCAGATAACTATTGCATTTAATGCTATATTAATGCCTAGAAATGCACTACGGCGCTTAAAAACATGAAATTTTGCTGTAAGCAATGCGATTTTCCATCAAAATTCAATTTTACCGCTTAAAAATGCATTACGGTCGAATTTTTGCACGTTGTAATGCATTTTAGACTTAAAAATGTCAAATTTAATTGAAAACAATGTAATTTTTCATCCAAGTTTCAATTTTTTGGCTTTAATTTGAATATTCCCCATGCAAATTTGATTTTAGGACTAAAAAATTTCGAATTTTGCTACAAAAATGCAAATTTTCACCGTAATTATTGTATAAATATTACGTGTAATGTTATTTTAGTACCTAAAAATGTACCACGGTGCTTAAAAAACGTGAAATTTTGCTGCAAACAATGCATTTTAGGGCCTAAATATTAATTTTAGATTTAAAAATACCGAATTTCGTTAAAAACAATGCAATCATGTATCCATATTTCATTTTTTTTGGCCTCAAGTGCAAAATTGCACATTTTTTCATGCAAATTTCCTTTCTTTGGCTTAAAAATGCTAAATTTCACGTTTTTTCGTGCAAATTTTCACCAAAATTCCATTTTTTTTTTAGGTTTAAAAATTGATGAATTGAAACAGAAATCTTTAATTTATTGACCCAGAAATTACATTTTATCCATTTCAATAGCGAGTGGATTCATAGCGTTACTGTCTACAGGAACTCGATAAAAAACTCAACACATTTTTTATCAAAATGAAATAAAAAGAAATTTATCCCAAATCTTTTTTTTTTTTAATTTCCGTTTTCGCTTTTTCTCAATCCCCCAATTGTTGACAAACGTTCCAAAATGGTCGACTCGGCATTGACTCGCGTGTTCGGTGTTGACCGCATTTTAAGTATCCAAACCTCTAATTTTTATTATTAACATTTTTACAAGAATAATTAGTCAAAACAGATGCAAGTCGAAAACCGTTGCCAAAATCGCCGCGAAGGTACAACAACTTCGCGGTTGAGTCAAAACACAAAACTGTTGGGCGCCATTTAGGAACGGTTGTGTTTAGTGACGTCGACGAGGAGTTGACGTGCAACAATTCCGGAGTTAGTTCCGGGCAATCCAAAACAGTAATTATTTATTTTTTTATTTAATAAATGATTAAGTATTAATTTTTTTTAGTATTATTTGGACAAACCACCGAGTAACAGAAGCTATCGAACATGGATGCAGTCGTTTTTAAACTGTTTTGGATTGGGTGAGATCCCGAATACAAAATTCGAGAACCAATAACGACATAGCGCCATTTTTATTTTGTAGGTTATTCGAGTATGAATCGAAATGTTCACGAGTAGACAATCAATAAAAATTTATATATTTTATTTTTAGATTTTGTTTTTATTCATTTTAATTAAAATTAACGTTTAATGTAATTTTTCTACGCATGCGCTGTGCTAAAAAAATCAGAAGAACTTCGCAATTCACTCAACAGATGGCGTGAAATATGTTTTTATTTATTCATATACGTTTATAAAACCATTTTGTCGTTTCACAAAAAAAAAGTTTATTTATATATATATATTTATTTATACATTTATTTATTTAGAAACAAATAATTTATTTTTAAATTCATTTCCAGCAACCGGCGTAACTTGTGGACTAGAAATCGACCTATGGCGTCATCGCTAGCGAGTCATGTGACCTTTCATTGAGTAACATGGCGGTGATGGCGATAATTTTCGGAAGTAATCCAACTCGTTTCCTCTTTGCCTCATGATTGCTATGGGATAAAAACTCCCATCATGTGGACACCAACGAAAAACAAAAAATTCGGTGTCGGTAAGTTTGTAAAAATCACAAATTTCCCTCAACAGAGCGCGCGAAACGGCGAAAAAACGAAAAAACCAACGAAAGGTGAAGCGACTCTTCATCTGTGTTCAATGTTTTTGTTGTTTCATAACACGCGAATTTCAAGGCTAATTTCGCGATTCTCGGCCCGAATTAACTCAAATGACGTGCGAAAATGTGCGCGTCAAAATCACACGTAAATTTGATGGGAATTATCGGGAGATACCGAGAATAAACGCGAATATTGGCCCGTAAGTGGATTAGGTCATAGCAAATTGGTAATTAGTCCTTTTTAAAAAATTAAATAAAAAATTATTTTTTTTATTTGAACTAATTGAATTATAGATGAAGGGAGTTTTGGAAATTATTTCTGAGCGATTTGTGATGGTTTTTTCACTGAGGAGTTTTGTTTATTTGTGTTTTTTGGTATGAAAAAGGTTTTTTTTTGAATGTGAAATTTGATGTTTTATGATAATTGTGTTAAATTTATGTTAAAATGTTGGTGTTTTTTGATTAATTTGTTGCTAAAAAAGCAATTTTTGTATTTTTTTGGACTAAAAAAGCAATTTTTGTATTTTTTTGGACTAAAAAAAAGCAATTTTTGTATTTTTTGGGACTAAACAAGTAATTTTTGTAGTTTTTTGGACTAAAATCACAATTTTATTTTTATTTTGAGCACTAAAAGTATTTTTTTCTGTGTAAATTTTGTGTTTTTGTATTTTTTACACTAAAAAAAGCAATTTTTTGATATTTTTAGCTCTAAAAACGCTTTTTTCTAAGTAAATTTGCTCTGTTTTGTATTTTTAACACTAAAAAAAACCAAATTTTTGTGTTTTTAACAATAAAAAAACCAAATTTTGTTGTTTTTAACACTAAAAAAACCAAATTTTGGTATTTTTAACACTAAAATAATCAAATTTTTGTATTTTTAACACTAAAAAAACCAAATTTTGTTGTTTTTAACACTAAAAAAACCAAATTTTGGTATTTTTAACATTAAAAAACCCAAATTTTGGTATTTTTTAACACTAAAAAAAACAAATTTTGGTATTTTTAGCACTAAAAAAGCTTTTTTTAATGTAAAATTTGGTATTTTTAGCACTAAAAAAGCTTTTTTTAATGTAAAATTTGCTATTTTGCGTTAAATATTCCGATTTCACATGTTTTAAATCAATTATATTATATTTCTCTATTTTTTTCGAGTTAACCCATTATTTTTCACTAAAAAAATCCACTTTTCTTGATTATTTTCAAGGCCACCTGACACTTCAACCCCAAAAAGCATTTTCCACGAGTATTATTTCTACTCCTTGATACTAAACATGAAAAATGGTGTTTATTTACACGCAATTTATTGCCCTTTTCACCCTCATCAAGAGGTGAATTATTTGTTTTGGATCAGATTAGGTTTCAGGAACTCCAACCAACTCTTGATTGGACTATCAAAGTATCGTTGACCTAGCCTCAAAAAAACCCCAAAAAATGACCAAAATCCTCCCCAAAACCCCAAAAAATGACCAAAATTCTCTCCAAAACCCCAAAAAATGACCAAAATTCTTCCCATAACCCCAAAAAAACCACAAAAAATTAATTAAACCTCATGTTTCTTGTTGATAACAAATTGCAGCCAGTTAATACTGAGTATCCAGTTCCTGTATTAAATTAATCATTTTAATTTCATGTCTTTTTGACATCCTCAAAAGAAGAAAAAAGATTTCTTTTAACAAAGGAAATATTGTTTGATTTTTGTGAGATAAATAGGGGCAGCCATTGTGAATTATTTGAATTTTTGTCCGTTTATTTCCAGTTGTTTACAGTTATAATGGAAGTGTTAGGTACGGATTGCCATTGGAAATTGGAGACACAGTTCAGATTTCGGAGGAATGTTGTGGTGAGTTGGTTTTTTTTTTAAAATTTTATTTGAATTTTTAATGAAAAATTTGAATTTGTTGTTGTTTTTTAGGTTGGTACAGAGGAAGTTCGATGAGGAGTAAAATTGTAAAGGTAAATGTCGTTCTAGGTCGAATTTACACCCATTTGTATAATTAATGCTAAATTTTAAACGATTTTTATGCAAATTAAGTATTTATCGAGATATTTGCATTTTTAATTCGCGATCGGGATGGAATTTTTGCTGCCATTTTTGGTTTCAAAGATGGCGGGTTTGGTACTAGGATTGTTGTTTTGATTTGTATTTTTATTGCGTGGATTGACGTTGATTGTGGGTGGGTTTTTAAGTTGGTGAATGGGAAATTGTTTGCTCGGTTCAATAACTTGTTGATCGCCTACAATTGTTTTTATTTAATGAGTTTGAGGTGGAGGCGGAGATGAAGGCGAGGAGCTATTCCGAGAAATGGCGCAAAAAATCGCGGGATTCGATGAATAATTGTTGTGTTTAAGTAGCGAGTTTTATTGCTACCGGAAAAATATTAAATGTTATATTAGTTTTTGTTTATCGGATATTTATCTGGAAAATTAAATGGGTTTGGAAGGCCATTTTTTTGAATGAATTTGGATTTGTTGAATTTGAACCAGATTTCGAGTAGTTTATTATAGTACTGGATTTGCATTAGATTTACACTGGATTTGTACTGGTTTTAAACTGGTTTTGTACTGGATTTTATGAATTTAGACAGAATGTAATGACTTTCTACTGGATTTTGTGAATTTTTAGGATTTTATGTATTTTTAAAGGAATTTATGAATTTTTAAAGGAATTTATGAATTTCTACTGGATTTTATGAATTTCTACAGGATTTTATGAATTTCTACAGGATTTTATGAATTTCTTCTGGATTTCATGAATTTGTGTAGGATTTTATGAATTTTTGTAGGATTTCATAAATTGTTGTCGGATTTCATAAATTGTTGTCGGATTTCATGAATTGTTATAGGATTTCATACAAAAATTCATGAAATCCTACAAAAATTTATGAAATCTTACGAAAATTCATGAAATCTTACAGAAATTCATGAAATCTTACAGAAATTCATGAAATCTTACAGAAATTCATGAAATCTTACAGAAATTCATGAAATCTTA
>JAQFXT010002056.1:0-13843 GCA_034683725.1 Strigamia crassipes
TCGAAAACGTTTTGGGTCTTAAAAAATCTTTATTTTGGCGTATCTCTAACATGTCGCAATTTTAGTAGTAATTTCAACAAAGGATCAACAGTTGATCTTTGGCATTTTCCTGCTTTTACTTAAATTCCCAACATTTTTAGCTTTTTATTATTATTATCAGTAGTAATATACCGAGCATGCCAAGTAATTGTCAAATAATTATGTCCGCACGAATCTTATCTGACAAAAAGATGAGTGCTGACCCAAATTTGACAATTACTCAAGCGCGAGGTGTATTTTATGAGAAAATTTACCGATAGAAAATCGAAGAAACGACCATGAAGAGTTTGAATGGGATCAAAATGCCGTTTGTATTTTGGTTGTGAAAACCCACAACAGATGGCGCAAAAGACAAGCACGCATTATCGAAATGGTGAATGCTGCCATCTACAGTTACCAATCCAAAGGCGAATTAGGTTTGTTATGCGCTTCGGGATTGGTCGGACGAACGATGGCCGTTTTGTTACGCTGTTCTCATTAGTTGTCAAAGCACCAAAGAACATTATCGAAGCTAGTGGTAAATTCTCAGTATTATTATCATTTATTATTATTATTCAACATCTATTTGATTAATCTAGTATTATCCCTTGTGTTCATTGTGTTTAATTCACATGATTAAATATTGTGTGTTAGTTTATGTATTGAAATATCAGTTTCCTTTTTTTAATCGTACCCTAGACATTTCGACTGCCAAATATAAGTCCGTTAAAATTTCAAAGAAAATGCATTATTTTAATTCGAAAATGACAAGCGATAAAGCAAAATGAAAATAAAGTGTTTAAAAATATTGAGTTATGTATCCATTTTGTTCTTAAAATCCGTTTTCAAAAAAACACAAAACGTTAAAAGAATGATGTTAATGTTTTGTGTTTGTAAAAAACTTATTTTGTTAATTTCAGGCTAAAGAAAATAAACATGACTTAAACATAGCTTTGAATGTCAAAACATGCAAAACATAACAATACAGAAAAACAAGTATCATGCATTTTTAACAATGCAACACTAAAAATAAACTTTATCCTAATACAGCAACCACAATAAAATAAATTTTAAAACTTTAAAATTTTTACAATTAGCATTTCCGCCAAATAGTTGTTAACCATTAATTTATATAAAAATGATTACAACTTCAAAATGTGACAGTTCTATATAAATGATCTTAGCACCAGCTTCCATTTGTGCAAACCCAAAAGAAAACAATGTGATGCAATAAACTGTGTACTCGTTGACTATTAACTACTAGCGTTAACTATTGACTATCACCAAATACAACAAGCAAACAAAATTTGAAAAGTCTCGCACTCTTCCTTTTCTTCAATATCAATATCATAGCTGTACATTGGTCTCTATAAAAACACCCTGCAACTCTCATTTTATGTGGGCCACTTGTGAAGCTACAGTCTTCTGATAAGCACTTACAGGTAAGAAATTTTACTTTTTCTACACTGTAACATAATAGTTGTAAAACAAAAAAATTGGGACATTGGTAAATGCAAATTACTAAGATCTTGGTAACTGAAAAAATTCTCTCAGAACCATTTTCCCTTTTTAGAGAATCATTTGTTCAGAATAATGTGATTACAAAAAACAATATGTTTGTAGAAATACTAACTTTAAAAAAATAGCATTTAAACAATAATGCTGATAACACGATGACAATAGCTCAAATCATTTGTAAAAAAATTAATTTCTATTTGTTTAATTTACAGCACGTTGACTACAATGAGGGTTTCTTTATCTATATTGTTCTTTGTGTTCGCCCTTGTGGGCTGCATCCATTCTGCAACTTTATCCCTTGAAGAACGTTACATTGGAGTTCCATTGCCTGGACTTAGCAATATCATTCAAGAACTCAAACAATACTTGAATAACTCATTAAATGTATTTCCCGATTTGACCATGGAACAGAGGGATCAATTAATCGAAGAACTTGTACAAGGTTTGAGAGATTTTCCAAATGCAAACAACATTGAGACAATCAAACCTAGTCAACTTCCTCAATACTTAAGCCAGGTATATGAGTATGCAGAAAAAATGACCATTGCTCTAATGGCCAAAGCAAAAAATCTGGTAGCAAGTAACAAATCCGAAGGGACGGATAAGCGTGAAATACAACACTCGCCAGCAGTTGGCACAGTCCTCATCATTCTGCGAAAAACATTTGAAATAGCTCTGTTTGAAATCACAGGCCTTACTAAAGCTCAGCAACAAGAATTAGTGGATGAATTTCTGAGACAGATGAAAAACTTTCCACCGATAACAGGCTACGTTATACAATATCTCGAAGATGTAAAAGAATTTGGTAAAAATGTTATCGATGCACTTCTTGCTAAGGCTAAAGCATTAGCAGCATCTAACAACCAAAGATCTACCAGGTTTGCACTGCCAGGACTTAGCGAATTAGTAGATGAAGTCAGACAAAAGATCACTGATGCCTTAAAAAGTATTGATGGTTTAACCAGTCGACAAAGACTTCAACTTGTAGACGAACTGCTGCAGAGTGTGAGAAATTACCCAAATGTCAATGGAATCCACACGATTAAACCTAGTCAGTTTGGCGTTTACGTACAACAGATCCATGCCTACGCTGATGAGAAGATCAATTACTTGGTGGCTAAAGCGCACGACCTTGCTGAAAGCAACAAGCAAGGAAAAGGAATTACACGCCAAGCACGATTTATCCCTGGCTTTGATAAGGTGGTCACATTTCTGCAAGAAAAGCTTGATGCTGCTTTGTACAAGATTACCGGTGTCACAAGAGAGCAACATAAAGAATTGGTAAATGAATTTTTAACCCAAATGCAAGATTTTCCAACCATCAATGGCTGGGACCTTCTTCAACCAAGCAAACTTGCCGGTTACCTCGGTGAACTCCGTCAGTTCGGTAAAAGTGTTGTCGCAGCACTTATTGCTAAAGGAAAAGCTTTTGTGGATATCAACAAAAACCCAGCGGAGACGCGAGAAGTACAACATGCTCCCAGTTTTGGCAAGATTGTGGATTTCCTGCAGAAGGCTTTGTATAAATCATTGTTTGCGGTCACTGGTCTTACCAAAGAACAGACTCAAGAATTGGTCAATGAATTTAAACAGCAGATGAAAAATTTTCCATCCATCCGAGGCTATGTTGTAAAATATCTGGATGATGTTCGCGAATTCGGTAAAAATGTTGTCGATGCACTTCTTACCAAAGCCAGAGCTTTAGCTGCTCTTAATAGCAGCTCCAAACGAGCCATTGGAGTTGCATTGCCTGGACTTAGCAACTTAGTTGATGACCTACGACAAAAGCTCAATGACTTATTGGATGAGTTTATTGGACTTTCGACTGAACAGAAGAATGAAATTGTCGAAGAGTTAATGCAAAGTTTGAGGGATTTCCCAAATGCAAATAACATTGAGACAGTCAAACCTAGTCAATATGAAACCTACATTAAGCAGATTCAGGAATT
This sequence comes from Strigamia crassipes, assembly GCA_034683725.1. NCBI lineage: Eukaryota > Metazoa > Arthropoda > Chilopoda > Geophilomorpha > Linotaeniidae > Strigamia > Strigamia crassipes. The sequence goes on from JAQFXT010002056.1 coordinate 3,486, forward strand.
CGCTGAAAAGATGATCACTGCATTGATGGTCAAAGCCAAGAGTTTGGGTGAAGATAGCGAAGCAGCGGTTCAACGTCAAGCACGATTTCTGCCGGGCGTTGACAAAGTAGTGGACTTCTTAAAAAATAATCTGGACAAAGCCTTGTACAGACTCACTGGTGTTACCAAAGAACAACACAAAGAATTGGTCAATGATTTTGTTGATCAGATGCAAAAATTTCCAGTCCCCAGCTGGCAGGTCATTATACCAGGAAACATGGAAAAATACATAGAAGATGTGCGAGAATTTGGAAATAACCTTGCCAATGCACTGCTTGCCAAAGCCAAAGCCTTTGCGGATCTCAACAAAAGTGGTGTTTCTAAACGAGCCGTTGACGCCTACACAGTGTCAAAACGCCAAATATCTCTTCCGTCTTTTATCACTGACATGCACAGCCGCATGGTCCAAACTGCCAAAAACCTTCTTCAAAAAGTCACTGGACTTACAACGGAACAGCAAGAAGCTCTTACCGAAGAGTTCAAACAAAAGTTGTCTCAGTTGCCATTGCCGCCTCTGAAGGTTTTCGACTTAATCAATCCCATCAAATGGAGCAAATACATCTATGAACTTACAGTTTACAACATCAGACTGACCAGAGACATTATGAATAAAGCTGTCAAGCTTGTCAAGGGAACTCTGGGGGAAGACTACGAAGTACCGGACGTTGAAGACATTATTGAAAGACGCGCAGAAGACCGAGGTGTTGTTGTTGAGACCGTCAAGAAGGCTTTTGATGCTCTCGTTAACAATATTCCAGGAATCAACGACGTAATCAAAATGATCATAATTGCAGAATTTGATTCTGAATTGTCGAAATTTCCACCACCACCAAAAGGTTTTAACCCACTCGCTTGGTTATCATACCAAAGCAAGCTGGTGGCATATCAAGCTGAAATAACCCAGAGACTAGTAACCAAAGCAAAGGCATTGCTCAAGGATCAAGTTGACAAGATCAATCCAGGCTTGGGAAAATTGCTCCAGAAAAAAGATACAGAATAGCTTGATATGGTTCTTTATTAAGTAAAGAAATAACCAGTTGTAACTGCTAATAAAGATTGTAATTTCAACACAAAACTTTGGTCTTCATTAATTTTAGAACAATCATCAGTTTTTGTAGTGGTTTCATGTTTTGCATTTCGCATCAGTTATAGTATCCTATAACAAGGATTTACACTATTTTGTTTTCCCTTAATTTTGATGAGCCCAGCTCAAAACCGTTGTTTTAACACCAACAACTTTAAACTTGATGACAGGCCCAAGTACAATCAAAATCCACCCTTCCACATTGTGTACGGCTAACTATAATGAAGCGAACCTTGAACTTTTAAACACTCTTACCTTCATCCCGTTTAATCTGGATAATTGACTTAGACTTTATTTCTCCTTAGTGGGGACATTACACCCATCACTTGAACCTAAGCATTCCATGTCATCTACCAGTGTAAGCCCAAACCAGGTGTCCCTCATGAAGTCTACCAGCATCGAACTGATAAAATCAACGTAAAGCCACTCAAATCGAGCTATATTCAATTGTCCATGCTTATGCATATAGTCAAGTAGCTTAGCAGCACATCATGCATTCAAGCACTCAAAACACGCACAACCGACATCCAATGGCAGATCTAGACTTATTGGGGCTTTGAGGCTAGAGTCCTGCTGAAAGTAGGGAGGCCCTAAGGATAGGAAGGTTCTGAGGCCAGGAAGGTTCTGAGGCCAGGAAGGCCGTGATGACAGAGAGGCCCTGAGGGTAGGGTCAAATAACCAGCCCGGTTACGACAGATGCCCGAGACGAATACTGATGCGATCTCCAGCCGATGCGATAAGTTTCTCGTTGTATTGTATTATTATTTAGTTATATTTTAATCGTAAGGAGCTTCAAGCTCAAAATATTGTTAGTATTAGTTATTTTTCAGGTTTTAGCCATTTGTCGGCATAGTAATTGTTTAACTTGTTTGTCGGGGATAATTCACGCTTGAATTAATCCCCGTAAGTCTAATAAATGTGCATATGTTTTGATAAAAGTGTGTCTATTTAATTATCTCAATCTCTCATGTGCAAGCTTGATATCTCAGCTTTTAGTCAGTAAATTGTCTAGTTGAGGTTTTGGTCTTGTGAATAAAGCCCCCTGTATTGATATTTCATCCGAAATATCTACCCCAGGTCGACCTCGTCACATACGTAATTTAACGATGGCAATTGAAAAAATATTTGATATAAGTAAAACAAATCTCATTGTTACTATTCAACCTAAATTCAAAATACCTGAGATATGTAAAATAAGAAAAAAAAGCCTGGACATGAGGAAAATTGATATTTGATACAATTCCTCTTGGCTCTAATTGTTCCCATTATCTCTTTTAGCATAGAATTGATTCATTCAAATACTTTTTTGACCCAGAAAATTGTCTTATAAATTTTATAAAATATTTTTAAGCTCAGTTTTGGTATCAGGTTTTAATTGCATGATCTCAACTGTTAAAATTTCTAGACAATTTCAATTGAGGTCAGATCTAAGCTGCTAATAGACCAAAACAAAACCAAAATCTTTTAAATTGTAGACTACAGCTTTGTCAATTTTGCAGTGAATTTTCTAATCTTCTCTGATTGACATATTAAAGAATATGCAAAAATGGTTTTTACCCAAAACGTTTTCGACCATTGCTGGTCTTCCTCAGTGGGTGTTTGAGGATCATTTTATTTACTGTCACTATTTATACATGCTTCTTATGAACGTCCCTAGGGCGTGTTCACATGGCGCACATCGTACTTACATGTTAGTGTCCTGTGTGAACGTTCCTAGAACGTTATTTGGTTTCACTTTGGAAACTTGCGACTTCATGTTGCAATAGTCGTTTTTGCGCATTCTTTGTGCGATCACTCCTTCTTGCAGTTGTCTCTTCTTCAAGTTTTCCTTGGTTGGTTGGTTGGGTGGTTACTATTTGATTCAACAGTGTCCCATTATTTTCTGCCTCTTCAGTGAATTTTGTAGTATAGCATGATACCCTAGCTTGCTGAAAATTTAAATCATGTCACAAATTAAACTTACCAACAAATGGCAGCAATGATTCTAGTAATATTTCTTGATATTTACAAGCTACCACTGTACTATAAACAAAATAAAGAGTTCTGCTGTTATGCATCCCTACACCAGTAATGATATAGAAAATGTAACTGAGTGTCATACAAACCCTTTCTCAAGAAATGTTTTTTTGGAATATAATAGATGCCTTGTTACTGATGATGCAGTGGATGCTTGTAAATATCAAAAAATCATTACAGTTGAACCTCGATATAACGAACTTTTCTTACAACGAATTTTTTTTAGATGACTTGGTTGGTTTCCCATAGAACACCATGTTAAAAATTTTTGATATAACGAATTTCGATATTACGAATTATTCGTTATAAAGAACAAGTTTTTAAAAAATCTTTAATACCCACAAGCCCTTTTTATAACGAGTTTTAAAAATTAACCACATGGCTCACTTGTTTACATGCTGTGCCACAAAATTTTATTTTTTAAATTGATAAAAATGAACATTTTATTTTAAAATCACCTTGTGTATCAGTAAATAATTTTTTTTTATGATAAACATGAGTTTGTTTCCTGTTACAAAACTGAAAAAAAATTTTGTATTGTAATTTCTTATAACAAATTTTCGTTATAACAAACAGATTCTCGGGTCCCTTATAACGAGGTTCGACTGTATAAAATAAAATTAATTTTAAAATTAATCAATAGATATACATAAATTTTGCAATATATATATATAATAAGTGTCTCTGTCAAATTTACATAAACAATAATTACAACTTCAAAGTATGACACTTCTTGATAAATGATCTCAACACCAGTTTCCATTTGTGCAAACATAGAATGTAGCAATTTGGCGCAATAAACTGTGTACCCACTGACTATTAACAAGTGCTACAGCAGCAAATAAACAAAAATTGAAAAGTCTCTCAGTCTGTTTTTTTTTTTTTTTTTTTTTTTCAATACAAAAGTCTATCAATGTCATGGATGTACATTGGTCTCTATAAAAGACCCCTGCACCTCTCATTCCATCTAGGTCACTTTTGAAGCTACAGTCTTCTGATAAGCAGCTACAGGTAAACATTTCTAACTTTTTTCTAGATTGTAATGTAATACTTGTAAAAGAGACCAAACTTTTAAATGCAGTTCTTAATTTTTAGCTGCTAGGTGAGAAATCAGTTTCAAAATTTTAGGCAGAATCATAATTTACCAAATACACAGTTTACGGCAACCACTTTTCCCTTATAATTATACTTTGCTTTATGTTATAAATAGTGTAACGAAAAAATGTCAAATGTGTATTTGCGGTGCACTTTGCCATTAAAGTTAAAAACACAGAACTTACGCTATAGAAGACGCGTAACTGTCCAAAAATGTATTCTAGTTTTCAAACAAAGCAGTTGCTCACATTATTGTGTCAAAATAATCGTGTTTCATGATTAATATTAAATGCCACTGTATTTGCTGCTTGATTCACACACGTCTACGAAGCGGAGAAATGCAAATGGCGACAATTCAAGATCGCCATTTGCGTTCCAGTCAGTGACGTAATGTATGAGTCATACAATACGTCACTGACTGAAATGCAAATGGCGATCTTGAATTGTCGCCACATATATGACATATATTCAAGGAAAATAGTAGAAAACTACCTGATTGGCTACACTATTTTTCGTTGTAGTGTAGGCTCCGTTAGACACGAGTTATCCACTAAAATTACAGGCATAACGGGTGTTTTTATAACGGAAAAGTATCTGCCGCAAACTGTGTAATATTTTAGTAACTGGCATACATAAATTCCAATCCGAAGTTATTATACATTAAAAGTAGCATCAAATAAACAAAAATAATTTGTTATTGCCTTGCTTCTATTTCCCGCTAGTTAAGCTACGTTGTTATTCCTGTTACAGTAGAGCGTAGATTGACCAAACCAATTGGGGACTCGGTAATGTTTTAAAAAACTGGATGTTGGCAATTGAATTTGTAAACGTTTCATGTTTTGTCACCTGAATAACTCTAATAACATTACTAAAAAAAATAATTTCTGTTATTTTTAATTTACAGCTCGTTGACCACGATGACGATTTCCACAGCCATGCTGTTGTTTGTCTTCGCCCTTGTGGGCAGCATCTATTCTGCAACTTTACCCATAGAAGAACGCTACATTGGAGTTGCATTGCCTGGACTTAGCAACATCATTCAAGAACTCAAACAAAACCTGAATAACTCATTAAATGTATTTGCCGGTTTGACCACAGAACAGAGGGATCAATTAATCGAAGAACTTCTGCAAGGTTTGAGAGATTTTCCTAATGCAAACAACATTGAGACAATCAAACCTAGTCAACTTCCTCAATACCTAAGCCAGGTGCATGAGTATGCAGAAAAAATGACCATTGCTTTATTGGCCAAAGCAAAAAATCTGGTGGAAAGTAACAAATCTGAAGGAACGGATAAGCGTGAAATACAACACTCGCCAGCGGTTGACACGGTCCTCACCTTTCTGCGGAAAACATTTGAAAAAGCTTTGTTTGGAATCACTGGCCTTACCAAAGCTCAGCAACAAGAATTAGTGGATGAATTTCTAAGACAGATGAAAAACTTTCCACCGATAAAAGGCTACGTTATACAATATCTCGAGGATGTGCGAGAATTTGGTAAAAATGTTATTGATGCACTTCTTGCTAAGGCTAAAGCATTAGCAGCATCTAACAACCAAAGATCTACCAGGTTTGCACTGCCCGGACTTAGCCAATTAGTAGATGAAGTCAGACAAAAGATTACTGAAGCCTTGAAAAATATTGATGGTTTAACCAGTCGACAGAGACTTCAACTTATAGAGGAACTTCTGCAGAGTGTGAGAAATTACCCAAATGTCAATGGAATCCATACAATTAAACCTAGTCAGTTTGGCGCTTACGTACAACAGATCCATGACTACGCTGATGAGAAGATCAATTACTTGGTGGCTAAAGCGCACGATCTTGCCGAAAGCAACAAGCAAGGAAAAGGAATTACACGCCAATCACGATTTTTGCCAGGCGTTGACAAAGTTGTAGACTTCTTGAAAAATAATCTGGACAAAGCCTTGTACAGACTCACTGGTGTTACCAAAGAGCAACACAAAGAATTGGTTAATGATTTTGTAAATCAAATGCAAAAATTTCCAGTCCCTAGCTGGCAGGTCATCATACCTGGAAACATGGAAAAATACATCAAAGATGTACGCGAATTTGGAAACAATCTTGCCAATGCACTCCTTGCAAAAGCCAAAGCCTTTTCTGACCTCAACAAAAATGGTAATGCCAAACGAGCCGTTGGAGAGTTAGACCGTCAAACACGATTTTTACCCGGCGTTGACAAGATAGTTGACTTCTTGAAAGATAGTTTGGATAAAGCCTTGTACAGACTCACCGGTGTTACCAAAGAACAACACAAAGAATTGGTCAATGATTTTGTAAATCAGATGAAAAAATTTCCAGCTCCCACCTGGCAGGTCATTGTACCAGCCAACATGGAAAAATACATCCAAGATGTCCAAGAATTTGGGAAAAATCTTGTTAATGCACTTCTTGCCAAAGCCAAAGTCTTTGCGGATCTCAACAAAAATGGTGTATCTAAAAAAGCCGTTGACGACAGCACAGTCGAAAAACGCCAAATGTCTATTCCACCTTTTGTCGAAGACGTACACCACCGCATGGTCCAAACTATCCAAAACCTCCTTGAAGAAATCACTGGGCTTACAACAGAACAGCAGGAAGCTCTTTGTGAAGAGTTCAAACAAAAATTGTTCCAGTTGCCACTGCCACCTCTGACGTTCTTCGACTTTTTCAATCCCATCAAATGGACCAGATACTTCCATGAACTTGCTGCATATAACATTGGTCTAACCAAAGACATTATTGATAAGGCCGTCAAGCTTGTCAAGGGAACTCTAGGAGAAGACTACGAAGTACCAGACGTTGATACTATTATTCAAAAACGTGCAGAAGACCGTGGTCTTGTTCTGGAAACCATCAAAAAGACTTTTGACGCTCTAATCAACAACGTACCAGGAATCAACGACAAAATCAAGCAAATCATAATTGCAGAATTTGATGCTGAATTGTCGAACTTTCCACCACCGCCAAAGGGTTTTAACCCACTCGCTTGGTTAACTTACCAAAGCAAATTGGTAGCATACCAAGGCGAATTGACCATGAGACTGATAACCAAAGCAAAGGCATTGCTCAAGGAACAAGTTGACAAAATCAATCCAGACTTGGGAAAATATCTCCAGAGAAAAGACACAGAACGAGGCATTGGAGTTGCATTGCCAGGACTTAGCAGTTTGATTGATGACTTAAGACAAAAGCTCAACGACACATTGAACGAAGTTACCGGTCTATCGAACGAACAGAGAGATGAGCTTGTCGAAGAGTTATTGCAAAGTTTGAGAGACTTTCCAAATGCTAATGGAATCGAGACCATTAAACCCAGTCAATTTGCAGAACACATTAAAAAAATCCAAGACTTTGCTGAAAGCATGATTACTGCATTGGTGGCTAAAGCGCACGCTTTCGTCCAAAGTAACAATCAAGGAAAAGGAGTTTCACGCCAAGCCCGATTTCTACCTGGTTTTGAGAGGGTACTCCTAGCCCTGCGCGATAAACTTGATGGAGCTTTGTTCAAGATCGGTGTCACCTCAGAGCAGCATTTAGACTTGATCAATGAATTTGTACAACAGATAAAAAATTTCCCAAGTATCAGTGACTTCCATCACTTTGGTCAAAGCCTTGGCAAAGCAATTTTAACCAAAGCCATAGCTCTTGTGGACAATGACAAAGGTGTTTCCAAGCGCATGTTGTTTGGATCGCTTGAAACCAAAGTCAGCAGTTTGTATGATTCTCTTACCAACAAGTTCCGCACTTCACTGCAACAGATTTCTGGTCTGACCAAAACTCATGTTGAACAATTAGTAACTGAGTTCAGAGCTGGTCTCGCAGGCCTTCCAGTCCCACCGCTTAGACAATTCTACAATCCTGTAAAGTGGTTTCAATGGTCTACTGAAGTAGCAAGTGTAGCACTGGAATTGACTGGCACACTGCTTGGAACAGCAGCACAACTTGCTAAAGGCATTGTTGGAAGCATTTTTGGTGAACTTGAAGAGATCATAAATGAAGTTGGTAAAACCTTAAATCCTGAAGTATTGATTGCAAATCTTGAGAATTTAGTTGGTACTGCACTTAACCAAGTACCTGGATTGAGTGCAGATATGAAACAACAACTTATTTCTGAATTCAAGTCTCAATTAACCCAACTAACTGATCTGAAAAAATTGAATGTTCTGAAACCAAAAGAGATGGCAGAATTTCTGAAGAAAATTAAAGAGTTTGTTGAAAAGGCAATTAAAGAGTGTGTGTCAAAAGCCGAAGAGTTGGTGAAGAAAGGTGAAGAAGAAATTGGTAATGCCGGCGAAGGCAACATTGAAACCCGTAAAATTCAGGCACTTGAAATTTTTGATGAACTTATCCAGAATTTATACAACAGGCTTGTAGGGGAGTGTGTAAAAGGTCTTGGAACCATCTCAGGTCTGACCCAAGCCCAAAATGATGAATTGGTAGAAGACTTCAAAAATGGATTGGATAACTTTCCTCGTCCACCGATATCCCAATTCTACAATCCACTTAGATGGTTAACTTTTGCTGGAAAGATGACCAACCATGCTTTGAAACTAACCAAGACTATTCTAGAGAGAGCCAGAGACATTGTCAAGAGAATCACCAACAAGGTGATCACTGACTCCAACCCGGTGGAAAAACGCCAAATATCTCTTCCGTCTTTTGTCACTGACATGCACAGCCGCATGGTCCAAACAGTCCGAAACCTTCTTCAAAAAGTCAGTGGACTTACAACAGAACAGCAAGAAGGTCTTGCTGCAGAGTTCAAACAAAGGTTGTCCGAGATGCCAATGCCTCCTCTGAATTTCTTCGACTTCTTCAATCCCATCAAGTGGACCAAATACTTAAAAGACCTTGCTCTATACAACATCAGACTGACCAGGGAAATTATTGATAAAGCTGTCAAGCTTGTCAAGGGAACTCTGGGAGAAGACTATGAAGTACCGGATGTTGACGCTCTTATTGCAAGACGTGCAGCCGAAGACCGGGGTGTTGTTCTCGAGACCGTCAAGAAGGCTTTTGATGCTCTCATCAACAATGTACCAGGAATCAACGATGAAATCAAAAATATCATAATTGCAGAATTTGATGCTGAATTATCAAACTTTCCACCACCGCCAACAAGTTATAACCCATTTGCTTGGATTTCATACCAAAGCAAGTTAGTAACATATCAAGCTGAATTGACCCAGAGACTGATAACCAAAGCAAAGGGATTGCTCAAGGAACAAGTGGACAAAATCAATCCAGACTTGGGGAAATATCTGCAGAGAAAAAACACAGAATAGCTTGAAGTCATCAATATGGTTCCTTATTAGATTAAGAAATAACGAGTTGTAACTGCTAATAAAGATTGTAATATAAATGCAATACTGTAATCTTTATTTTCAATTTTTTGTGCAACAGATTTGTTATGCTTTGTGTGCACTATTGTTATTTGATGTTTGATTTTCTATGAAAAGACACAATTGGTGCATTCAAAGTAAAATCGATTTTGGAAATCCTGATTTCCTTGATTTTTAGAAATCAAGAAAATCGGATTTCAACTTTGAATGACCTTAAAATTCTCCCAGAATTCAACATTTTCGCATGCGCAGATTGAACTCATAGTTGTTGTTTTGTTGATTGAGATTTGTCAAAATTCGATTAAAGTTGGTTGATATTAACCTAAATTTGATCAAATTTGATTGAAATTGACCAAAATCCGATCAAATTTGATTGAAATTGACAAAAATCCGATCAAATTTGATTGAGATTTGCCAAAATTCAATTGAAATTTGTGAAGATACAATTAATCCAAATTATATTTAAAAAATAAATTGATTGTTTAAATGAAATAGCAAATGTCAAACAAATTATCGCATACTATCTATGTGGAATTCAAGATGGTTGACCTGTAATCTTTGCTGAAAATCCACCAGGAAATCAACGAAATCAACCAATTTTTGAAAATCCGATTATGACGTCAAAATCATCACTACCGGTATCCAAAAATCAACAAAATCGAACTGGCACCGTTTTTGAAAACATTAAAACCTATATATTGCTGTGGTGGTCGCCAGGTGGCGACGATGCCTGTGAACGTCACGTGTATGTGACATGAACGGGCGGGAGCTGGCCTGGC
>JAQFXT010002057.1:0-13843 GCA_034683725.1 Strigamia crassipes
CCGAATCATGCACATTTTGGGGTTATTTTCGTTTTACACGATTTTACTTAGCAAAATCCAAGATTTCAATTTACACGATTTTGTGCAGAACCTATCTTCCACGTAAATCGGGAGATAGGTGTAGTTGTTTTTAGATTATAGTGATACTAACTTGTCTAGTTTGCTTTGTAATTCCTCCCTGGATTCTCTCATCTTGTGCACCTCGTCACGCTTGGTTTTTGTGATGTTCTTGTTGACTTCGACATATCTAAACAAAAATCAGTTATTATGATTATTATTATTTATTATTCTTTTTTTTTTATTATTAAATTTTTCACCTGTCCATGAAAATGACCTCGGGAAAGTCAAATTTGTTGTGGATTTTCTCCGGACGGCCCAGCTGCTGGTTGAACTGGAATCTGGACAACTCGAAGATCAAGACGGGCGGCAGTTTGGTGAACCAATGCTGTACCAGACAAAAAATATTTTAAAAACGCCTGAAGTATTAACATTTTTTAAATAAACCGCTTTGTGTAAACCTCCTGTCCAGATTTACTGCCAGTTTCCTGACCGGGTTTCCCGCTCTCGATTTCCTGAGCCGTCGCGGCCTCGAGACTGTTGTGGATGTTGTAAAACCCGTTCACTTGTAATGGATACTGACCAAATGTTTCTTCGTTTGAAAATAAATGTCCTAAGAAACAATTAGTAATTACAAATAATTCTTAAATTGAGGAACAAATTAACGCAAAAATGGCATTTAAAAGTAAAAAAAAAAAAAATGCTCGTCACCCATGCAGTATTTGCACTAAATGAATTTTCTGTGCCGTGTTAGAAACCCGCGCTATATACAAAGCATCGGAGCGTTTGGTCAATGTTCTAGTAAAAAAGGGAATTTTATTCAGTAAATTAATGAATTTTTTAAGAAATTAATTTTTTTAGTATAAGAAATGAATTTTTCTAGTATAAGAAATGAATTTTTCTAGTATAAAAAATAAATTTTTCTAGTATAAAAAATAAATTTTTCTAGTATAAAAATGAAGTTTTCGTGTATAAAAATAAAGTTTTCATGTCTAAAACTGAAATTTTCATGTGTAAAAATGAAGTTTACTAGTTTAAATAACAATTTTGAAGTGAAAAATGCAATTTTGTAGTCAAAAAATGCAACTTTGTACAGAAAAATGCAATTTTGTAGTGAAAAATGCAATTTTGCAGAAAAAAATGCAATTTTGCAGAGAAAAATGCAATTTTTCTAGTAAAAATGCAATTTATCTAATTCAAAAATTCAAAAATGCAATTTATCTAATTCAAAAATTCAAAAATGCAATTTATCTAATTCAAAAATTCAAAACTGCAATTTATCTAATTCAAAAATTCAAAAAAATGAAATTCATCTAATTCAAAAATTCAAAAATGCAATTTATCTAATTTAACAAAACTTTTATGGTACAAAAATAAATTTTTCTAGTAAAAAAATAAATAAATTGTTCAAGTAGAAATAATTTTTTAATTTACCAGCACTCATCCCCAAGTAGCTAAAAAAACACCACCACATTCATCAACCTACCGTCGTTTTGTCCCTCCGATCTAAACCGCCCGTAGAACAAATCCACCATCGGATTCCTATTTTCCTTCCCACAATTTCCGTCACCAGCGGACAACTTCTCGCTCTTCTCACCTCGAAAAGCATCTTCCAACCACTCGATCAACTTATGCGTAAACTCACTCACGTCCTAAACAACAATTCAAAAATAAACAATCGCAATCTCGACCAACTCAACACCAAAAAAACCCAACTTGTTGACTATCAGAACTCCCACAAGGAAACGATTCCTTCAAAACCTCAATGGCCTTTGACGGATCCACGTATTTTCTCTCGCTACCGACCATCAGCGCAAACAGCCGACGCAATTCTTGCAAAAATAATAAATTCCGACGTCCCTAAAAATTCAAAAATTCAAAATCAAAAAATTCAAATTCAAAAATCAAAAAATTCAAAATTCAAAATTCAAAAATTCAAAAATTCAAAAATTTAAAAATTCAAAAATTCAAAATCAAAAAATTCAAAATTTTAAATTCAAAATTTTAAAATTCAAAATTTTAAAATTCAAAATTTTAAAATTCAAAAATTCAAAATCAAAAAATTAAAATTCAAAAATCAAAAAATTCAAAATTCAAAATTCAAAATTCAAAAATTCAAAAATTCAAAAATTCAAAATCAAAAAATTCAAAATTTTAAATTCAAAATTTTAAAATTCAAAATTCAAAAATTCAAAAATTCAAAAATTTAAAAAATCAAAAATTCAAAATCAAATTTACAGCGGAATGAGTCGTTGTGGTTTTGCAGACTTCCGGCGGAACGAAACTCAAAATGAGTTTTTGAAATACGGGGAGATGAAACAGGGACTGGATCACCGAACTGAACCAGCACGTATTGCCGACATTTTTTAAACCGACTGGCCAATGGTCGGTTCTCTTTCGCTCGTGCGGGTTCCGCGGGTCCTGCCACACCTCGTCGTGTTTCCGCTTCGTCCCGGCTTTCGCTTCGATTAGAATTTGCTCTAAAACCCTAAAAGACGCGTTAATTCATCGTTTATTGCAATTGTTTCGAGTGGCATTACTTGCTGATGTCCCGCTCCTCCGTGGACACTTGACCACCCAACATTCCGCGTTGCTGCTCTTGTAAACTGAGCGCTATGGCTTTTTGGAGCGCTTCTTTCTCCGATCCGCCCTCGTTGGTTAAGTCAATCACGTGTTTGCTGCTGGAAATGCACGCAACGGGTGCGGGCTACGAAAAAAATCCCATTTGTAGGAGGAATAAATTTTTTTGGAGTTGATTAAAGGGTTGCCAGGAGACCCGGATGATTTAGTTTCAAAAAGTTTGTAATGTTGTGATTTATTAATTACGACGTATGCAGGAATAAAATTTAAATTCTGATTAGTGTTATGAGGTGCGGTATTGTAGTAAGTGAAAATTCAATCTTGAAGGTGAAAATCAAATTTTTAGGCGAAGATCGAATATTTTGATAAAAAATTTAATTTATTTTTTGTGAAAAATCAATCTTGTTATGTTAAAATTACGATTTTATGTGAAAAATATTTGTTTTGTGTGAAAAATATGTTTTGTGTGAAAATCATGTTTTAAGCGGAAAGCATGTGTTTTTGGTTAAAAATCGTATGTATTTGGATGAAAATCATATGCATTTGGATGAAAATTATATGTATTTGGATGAAAATTATATGTATTTGGATGAAAATCATATGTATTTGAATGAAAATCATATGTATTTCGATGAAAATCATATGTATTTGGATGAAAATCATACTAATTTGGTTGAAAATCATACATGTTTGGATGAAAATCATACGTATTTGAATAAAAATCATATGTATTTGGATTAAAATCTTATGTTTTAGGGGAAAATCATGTTTTTGAATGAAAATCTGTGTATTTGGATGAAAATCTGAGTATTTGGATAAAAATCATAAGTATTTGGATGAAAATCATAAGTATTTGGATGAAAATCATAAGTATTTGGATGAAAATCATAAGTATTTGAATGAAAATCATAAGTATTTGGATGAAAATCATAAGTATTTGGATGAAAATCATAGCCTTTTAGATAAAAATCAAATTTTTAAGTGAAAATCAAAGTTTTTTTTTGAAAAAAACAAAATTTTCATGCAAAAATCTAATTTTTTTTAGTGAAAATTAAATTTATAATTAAAAAAACGTCTATTTTAGGTGTTAATTAATTTATTTTAGCTCACAAACAAAAATTTTAGTACTAAAAATAGAATTTGTTGAGTTAAAATCGAATTGTTTTAAATTAAAATCAAATTTTTAGTTAAGACACAAATTTTTCTGGGTGGAAATCCACTTTATGAGTAAAAAATCAATTCTTTAAGGTAAAAATTTATTTATTTTTAGTGGCAAACAAAGTTTTTAGGTAAACGTCGACTTTTTTAAGATTAAAATCCAATTTCTTAAAGTTAAAATCAAATTTTTGTTTAAATTAAAATCAAATTTTTTAAGGTTAAAACCCTTTTTTTTTTTTTAAGTTAAAACTCAATTTTTTGAATTAATACCAAATTTTTAAGTGGAAACTCTTTTTCCATTAAAATCGAACTATTTTAAATAAAAATCAATTTTTTAAGCTATAAATCGAATTTCCTATCACAAATTCGATTAAATAAATAAATTTTTTTTTTTTTCCAAAAAACCTAAATCTCCACACCAAAAAAATCCGAATTACTCATTCCAAAAATTAATAAAACCGAATTTAAACTAATAAACTTTTATTCCACTTGACAAAATCCTTAATTTGCACATCCACATCCCACCTGGCAACCCAAACCCACATAAAAAATTACTTTTGCCTTAATTCCGCATTTGCTACTTTTAACTCCATTTTCATCCACTAAAACATTGACAGCCTCAACTAGAATATTAACTGCATGTGTCAAATCGTATTTTCCACCTTCGAGCCGACTTGCTTGCAACGCTTGTTCGAGAGCAGCTTCGTCTCCAACACCCGTAATCTCCTTCAACTGATCAAAAAGCGTTTGCCTCTGAAATTCAAACAAAACAAAAGCAAAAATTAATTACAAATTTAAAAAGGCCAAATGCCCCGCCTTTATCACATAAAGGCCGAACCACTCCCATCTACATCGTGCGTTTACGTACTGACGAATACCGGCGTCATATCTTTATCGTTTATTTTAACTTTACGCTATCAAACAGTTGCGGTTAATTATATTTACGCACTTGATTGGGCACATAATCTACTTGCGAATGTTCAACAGTCATGGCCGACATTAGTCAAGAAGATTTAGTTCCTAAATTCGCCGTCGGAGTATTCCTACCGATCCCACAACACTCGCGAAGGCGATTTGTCAGAACGGACTCGCAACTGCGCTGGAATTTGGATTCTTTCTTCAGAAATCAAAACTGAAATGTGCATAAATCAACTCCAACCAGTTTTTATTTACATTTTTCCACTGTATAAAAATTGGAGTGAATTTTTTTTTTTAAATACATATTATTTTCCCCTTTAACCTCGTAATAATTCTAGTACCAGTTTATATACAAAGTTATACATATGAAAATTGCATGTACATTTTCCAGTATACATTTGAAAAGAAAATAAAAAAATGGCGAAATCTTAACCCAATCTGTTAGTAAATCATTTTTAATTACATATTTCCCACATCCATTAATCGGTCAAACAATAAAAATGAATATAATAATCACATTGGGGATTTAAATGATAAAAAAACACAACCGTTGGTTCTATTTTATCAAATTCTAGCATACTTATACACATGACATGGAAATTGGTATGGAGCACGTGACTTTGTAATGAGGTGTGAAAAGGCAGACATTGGTTGTGTTTGTACATTAGATACCCAAATTTGGGAAGATTTTCCCGCACATTAACTCATGAGAATGCAGATTCTACTTGCGATTAGTTTTTTTTGTGTGTAGGATAAGATAATAGAGCATTTCGTATAGAAAATGGTCGATTTTTAGATGGAAAATGCGCACAAAATCACGAGTCGGTTTTGATGGATGTCACTGTGAGAGTGGCTCTTTTGTTGGGTAAAAATTGGCTTCTGATTTTGTCTAGTTTTTTACTTTCGCAGCAGTCGGTCACAAGACGATTCAGTTCACCAGCGCTGTATCCCAAAAGGCTCTTGAGGTCGCACACGAATTTATAGACGAATCGTTTGCCGTGAACCTAGAAAACAAAACGAGACATTTTTTAAATTCAATTCAATTCTTTATAGTTTAATACTATTTTTTTTTAATATTTACTAATGTATTTTGAAAGTTACTAATATTTGCGTCTACTATACCAATATTTTTGCAGTATCTACTAATATATAATGCTTTTTTGTAATATTTACTGGCATGTTTGCGATGTTTACTGATATTTTTTTGCTATTTTGCAATATTTACTGATATTTTTGCACTGTCTATTAATATTTACTGATATTTCTGCACTGTCTATTAAAATTTACCGATATTTTTGCACTGTCTATTAATATTTATTGCGATTTTGCAAATATTTACTGATTATTTTGCGACATTTATTGCGATTTTGCAATATTTACTGATATTTTTGCACTGTCTATTAATATTTATTGCGATTTTGCAATATTTACTGATATTTTGCGACATTTATTGCAACTATGCAATATTTTACAAATGTTTTTACATATCTACCGATATTTATTGCTATTTTGCAATATTTACCGATGTTTTTGCGATATTTACTAATATTTTTGGTTACGTCGCAATGTTTCACAATATATTAACTATTTTTCGCAGTCATTAGTTCCCCCGACAACAAAACATCAAACCGGTGAAATTACTTTAGCTATCATATCTCCATCGTAGTAATACCGCAACGCTCGGCTCAACTTCTCATAATTCATAGTCGGCTTGTTTTTCCGATCGCCCCACAACTTCGCAACCATCTCCGGGTTATTCAGCTTAAATTCCCCATCTTCGCCGATCCACTGAATCACCTCTCGGTGATCCTTATCGGTCAGTAACTCCAAAAGAAACTGCCACAACTGAATTTGACCGTTATTACCTATAAAAGAAAAGAAATTAAAAATTACGCATAAAATTAAGAAGCAAATGCCTGCATTAATTACCCGTTCGGTTGCCGGGTTGCGGACCGTCGGCTATTCTCGGCATCCCGATTTTGGGCGAGCGGCGTCCGCTGCGGATGTTCAAGTGCTTGCTATGTTTCACGTCGCCAAGCGTTACAGCTGTGATTGTGTTGGTCGGTAGTTGAACGACGGCTAAAAATACAAAGTTGTCGTTAAATTTTTGGAGTTTTTGCGTGAAATTTTATTATTTTCTTGTTAAATTTTGTTAAATTTTGTTATTTTTCGTTAAATTTTGTTGTTTTTTGTTATTTTTTGTTAAATTTTGTTGTTTTTTGTTTTTTTGTTGTTAAATTTTGTTAAATTTTGTTAATTTTCGTTAAATTTTGTTAATTTTCGTTAAATTTTGTTATTTTTCGTTAAATTTTGTTATTTTTCGTTATATTTTGTTATTTTTCGTTAAATTTTGTTATTTTTCGTTATATTTTGTTATTTTTCGTTAAATTTTGTTATTTTTCGTTATATTTTGTTATTTTTCGTTAAATTTTGTTATTTTGCATTAAATTTTGTTATTTTGCATTAAATTTTGTTATTTTGCATTAAATTTTGTCATTTTTTCAGTTATTTTGCGTTTTTTCTGTTAAATCGTTAGTTTTTCCGTATAAATTTTAATTTTTGGTCTTTTTTTAATACTTGCCAACGAATTTGCATTTTCTTAAAAGTTCTAAATGAGTCCAGAATAAGTCTCCTTTGTCGTACGGTATGCGCTGCATAAATTCTGGATGGGTCATATCGCATAATTCTTTCCCATTCATGTCCCAATCGCTAAGAGTAAGAGTTTCCAAATGGAATTGTTTGACGGCCCATTGTATCCAATGCCGGACGTGCGCCGCGTTCCACTGAGCCGGATCTAATACAAAAAAAAAAAAAAAAAAAAAAAAAAAAAATCAAACATTATGAACATTCAACTAAAATGTTGTTCAGACATCTCAGACGTCTAAAACCCCCAAAAAACCACAAGAATTTCCAAAACAAACCAGGACACATTCTTTTATCCACCATTAACTAGGTCGCACAACCAGGTCACATGACCACATCGCCATCAAAAAAAAATATTTTAAACAATTAATTTAACGTTTAAATCACCATGTGGGATCTTTAAACGGTCCTGTTCCCTGCGAAACTGTTGACAGACGACCCATCGAGTCACGTTTTCTTGTTCTTCTGGAATGAGCACTTTGGACACGAGTTGCGTCGACTGCAACTGCGTTTGCGCCTCCATCACTAATAAATAAATAAATAAATAAAATAAATAAATAAATGAATAAATAAATAAATGTTGAGCAAAAATTGTATTTTACTCGGCTGCACTTGTTCGGTGACTTCTAGTATTTCGTCGGCCGGTTTCAGCACATCGACTATGTTGATTTTCTTGATTTCTTTCGACGTTATTTCAACGTTGATTTGGACCAATCCTTCGCCCTGCACGCACTGATCGACTAATGTTTTACTCGAGTCCAACTGAAATTTGAATTTTTTTTTTTTTTTTAATATAATTTTTTTTTTTTTTTTAAATTATTGTTTCGAATTGTTTGGCACCTCTTGACTGTCTTGTAGATAAAATACATGTTCTGATAAATCCAATCCCAGCCTCTGTTCTAGCACGGTTCTGAGATTGTTCAAAGGCTCTGTGATGTTCATGTGTTGGGCTATTACGGTGACTACCGACGACGAATCTTGGCTGCAAATAGTAAAAAAAAAAAAAATTAATAAAATTAATAAAATTGTGTATAAAACGCATGTTTTTCATAATTAAGCAATTATTTTTAATAGTTATGTCGTAAACATACGTTTTTGAAGCTTAAAACGACAACTTTTACTCGTAAAATTGTTATTTCGATTAGTTTTCGGCTTAAAACGAACATTTAACAACGATTTTAGTTTAGTTTAGTTTAAACCTAAAACGTGTTTTGTAGCTTTTAAAAACAAAAACAAACGTTTTTTACCCGTTTAAACAGGGAAAAACATAGAATGAAAATTCTTTTTCCCTAAAAAAACATTAACAATTGTTTTCGCTCCGTTTTAAATTAATTTTTATAACTTAAAACGAACATTCAGCAACGATTTTAGCCTTTAATTTAAATCTAAAACGTCTTTTGATGCTTTTAAAAACAAAAACAAACATTTTTTACGAGTTTAAACGGGGAAAAACATAGAATAGAAATTCTTTTTCCTTAAAAAAACATTAACAATTGTTTTCGCTCCGTTTTAAATTAATTTTTATAACTTAAAACGAACATTTAGCAACGATTTTACCCTTTAATTTAAACCTAAAACGTGTTTTGTAGCTTTTAAAAAACAAAAACAAATATTTCCTATACGAATTTAAAACAGTAAAAAAAATAAAAATAAAAATTGTTTTTGTCGTGAAAAACCAATAAAATTCTTTTAAAATCAATTCCAAACGCAAAAACCCAACGAAACATTGTGTTGGACACGAAATAACCACGAAAAAAAACAAAAAAAAACAATTGACGATCGAATTAAAATTTCAATTTCCCGACCTATATTCATCGTGTTCCCCAACCAAACACGCCGTAACATCGCCGTCGTCTTCAGCAATCGCTATAATCTCTTCAGTCTGCCCCAGCATCGATTCGGCGGTGTTTTCGTCACCCGTTGATTCCTCTACGACGTCCAAATCCAACAACTTCGGTTTCCTATCCACATTTCCGCCGTTAAAATCCGTCGCAGCTCTCTTCATTTTTACCTACAAAAAATAAAATAAAATAAATAAATAAATAAATAAATAAAAATAAGATAAAAATAATTTATTATTTTTTATTATTATTTTATATATTATCGAATTACGACATTTATTACTCGCACACGGAATTTCGTATCGGATTCAATTTACGTCACCGCAATGACCTTGAATTTCGTTTCGGGCGAATTTTCGGTCGGAATTGGCGACGAATTGAATTGTGTTTTTGTCAGTGAGGTTGGTTGAGGCGAGTGAAAGCTGTTGAGCAACAGCAGGCGTCCATTTCCGGAAAAAACATTTGAAGCCGGACGCGCCAAGCGAAATTCGTACGCATTCGCACTTACGTTGGATTGGAATAGCGAGCGGTCGCGGGTGTTTCGGTTAGTTAGAGGACGGTCCTTTGGGCTTCGCTGGGCGAGTGAGGGTGGTAAATTAAGGTCCAATTTACCGATTGTCTGCTAGAATGATGAAGAAATTTTTCCAACAGGAAATGGCAGACAAAAGGAAATGCAGATGGTTCATGTGACCGGATCTTCTCTTCTCGTTTGGCGTGCGGGGCAACGGGATTTCGCGAGATTTTATCATCGCTTGTAATGGCGGGGATTATTATTATTATTTTATTTTGTTTGTTTAATTTTTATTTATATTTTAATTGTTTGAAGTTTAGTTTAAGAGATTTAATGAAAATAAAATAAAACGTCTTTTTTAAATTTTTTTTTTTGCGTTGGAATTTGTTTATTTGTTGATGTCGGATACAACTAAAACCAGAAATATTCAACGATTTCGATACAAGATTTTGTATTAAATAAAACTAGTATAAACGCAATAAAATATTTTTTTTCTAATAAAATTTGGTCTTTATTTTTTTTTTTTTAATTTGATTTACATTTCAAAACATCAAAACATCTAAACGTGGAGATAAACATGTGGTATCACTAAATGTCAATACATAATTTTTATATTAAATAAAACTAATAAAAACGCAATAAAAAATTTTAACTCATATAATTAAATCATTATTTTGTTGTTTTAAATTTTATTTACATTCCAAAACATCAAAACGTCAAAATATTTTTTAAAAAAACGTGGCAACTCTAAAACGTGGAATATACGTTTACTAATGGCGGCTGCATTGGTATGTTTTCTTGGTTCAAATCTTTAAATCTCTTCAAACACCTACTAAACAAACCAAAAATGGAGTTGTACAAATTACCCGAGCAATCCCGAATCATTTGGATCGACCTGGAGGTAAAACTCATACAAAATCGAAACAAAAAACTAATAAATCCTAACCAAATATTCAAATCTCATCAGATGACAGGTCTGGAAGTGGAAGAATGTCACATAATCGAAGCAGCTTGCATCGTTACCGACGGAAATCTAGAAATAGTCGCTGAAGGACCCAATTTAATCATCCATCAACCCGAAGAAATTCTAAATAAAATGCAGAAATGGTGCACAACAGTCCATGGCAAAGTAAACGCATCGAAACGAGTTTTGTTTCGGTTTCGGATTAATCATTTCTTGAAATTGTTGCAGTCAGGCTTAACCGAAGCCAGTCGCAATTCATCCCTCAGTCTGCAAGCTGCAGAGATGCAGTTGTTGTCATTCGTGAGGAAACACACACCGGCGGGCAAGTGTCCGCTCGCTGGTAACTCAGTTCACGCCGACAGGACATTCTTGTGTAAATATATGCCAGAATTGATGAAACACATACATTATCGGATTGTAGATGTGTCTAGTGTTAAGGAGTTGTGCAAGTAATAGAATTTTACTTGAAATTTAAGTGTTTGAAATGCTAATTTATTGTTTTCGTAGACGTTGGTATCCTAAAGAATATCGGAAAGCGCTTTACCAAAAATCAGGATCACATCGGTAAGTAAGAAGATAGTAGTCACAAATAAGCAGCAAAAAAAAAAAATTATAAACACGTTAAAAAATTTGAAATTTATCGCTTAATAAGCTCGAATTGTTGGTGTCCTCGAATTTGGTTGCAGCTATTATTCGGGGCACGGTTTGTGTTGTCGACGCCATGTTGTTGTTGACGCCATTTTGTCGTCTAGTGTTTACGGCAGTTTTTGGTGTCTGTTCCGTTCATAATCCCACCGATTAAAGTGGTAAAAACGGAAATTTTAAGCGCACCTGTTACCGTATTTGCTTTTATTTGGTTTTAGGCGTATATTTCATCTAACGTACCCTAATCCAATACCACATATTCATTTCGTTTGATTTCAGGGCTCTAGCGGACATAAAAGAAAGCATAAATGAATTGAAATTTTACCGAAAAACCATTTTCAAGTAACCAACAGGTCCATTCCTCGTTTAGTTTGTGCTGGAAAACAACGATAAGTTGTTACGAATGTCCAAAAAATCATTCTGTTTTTGAATAAATCAAATATTATAATTAACCATATCCTTACTTTTATTGTGCTTACAATCCTAATCGTATGGAAGCACTGCAGATTATTGTAACCGCAATTATTATTATTATTATTTTTTCTTATATTTATATATAACACATAATTTTACAATTAAAAATTGTAATATCTCTGATATTTTACAATATAATTAATACTGAAACAAAATAGCCCATTTTGTGTTCTTTGGGAATGCCAAACAAATTGATTAGGAAATAAATAATTAAATAGTATCAATTTAAAATTGGAAGAAAAATGTTTGTGCAATCGATCGGTTAACAAGTTGCTCCTCTAAAAAATAGACTCTCGCGTCGGGACATTATTCGTGTCACGATTCCTCGGCCGCTTTCGCTTTGTCGCCAAACAGTTGTAACAAGCGTTGTAGTTGATATGGTCTAATCCCTTTTTGTAATGTGGTCAGCACGTCTTCCGTCTGCGATGGCAGAAAAATGCATATAATTTCGAGATTTTACGCCAATTTAATCGACATTTTGCTATAAACGCGCAGATATTAGACATTTTACATCAAAAAAATCTAATTTTACGTCTAATATGGTCAATTTTCTGTCAACAGAAAAAGGCCACTTTCATGTCTAAAAAGGCCGTTTTCTCATCTAAAAAGGCCATTTTCATGTCTAAAAAGGCCATTTTCATGTCTAAAAAGACCATTTCTCGTCTAAAAAGGCCATTTTCATGTCTAAAAAGGCCATTTTCATGTCTAAAAAGGCCACTTTCATGTCTAAAAAGGCCGTTTTCATGTCTAAAAAGACCATTTCTCGTCTAAAAAGGCCTTTTTTATGTCTAAAAAGGCCATTTTCATGTCTAAAAAGGCCATTTTCGTGTCTAAAAAGGCATATTTTATGCATTCAACTTGTTTATTTGCACCAATAAGCGCATTTGTACCACCACTTTAATTTATTTATTGGTAAAAGCGAACGTATCAACATTCATTAGACATTTTTCACAAACAAATTTCACCTGTTGTAGTAACTGTATACTGTTCTCTAATATTTCCATCCATTTGTGCATCTCCACTTGATGTAATTGCTCCTGCTGTTGCACGAGCTCGGCCCATTCTTCCGCCGACAACGGCGAATTCCTTCAAACACAAAAACAAATCAAATTTCGACCCAACCAACCAAAATCTCCGCTCTTACTTGATGAAATCAAAATCTAAGTACGTGGATGGCAAAAACAGTTTGTTAGCTTGCGTTTCCAGCGACCACAGCTTATAATACAACAAAGCGTTCAGGCATAAAAGAACCATCAAACTAAAACAAAAATTATTATTATTATTAATTCTTGTTAATTAAATCCTCCGGTCGTACGCGGGCACAATACGCGTACAAATATTATTAATTTACGGGAATATTTGAATAATTTCAATTTAAATAACCAAATTCTAATGGGGGCCCGCGCACGAGCGGAGGATTTACGATATTATTATTATTATTTTTGTACATAAACAAAACGATCTTGACTAGAGCGTCTGGACTATTGACTAGACGACCAATTTCCAACGCGCCTCTTCCAGGAACTAGAATTGATAAAAGATAGTTAGGGTTAATTGAGGGATTTAGCAATTGGTAGTTGAAATTGAACCTGTACTATTAATATTCTTGCCCGTTCCGTCGATGACGGATTCGGATTTCGATGCGTCCGGTTTGTGCAGGCGCCGGCGTCTGCGGATTTTCTGTGGTTTCTGTTGGGTCTTTGAAATTTCTTGATCGAACGCTGCTCCTGGGAACACGAAATTGAAATTGAAATTGAAATTGAAATTTACACAATTTTGGCCACAATTCATTGAAACGTGTATAATGTTTACACACCTCAATTTTCATTGTAAAATGTACATTTACACAATTTTGTCTCAACCCGTTGAAAAATGTAAAATGTACAACATTTACACTCTCTTGCCTCAATATATTGTAAAATGTACAAATTTTTGGGCCCAGGTAATGAATGCATTGAAAAATGTAAAAGGTGCAACATTTACACAATTTTTGGGGCCCAAGCAGATAAATTATGGGCCCCAAATTATTTACAAATTTTAAAATTTCAAACA
>JAQFXT010002058.1:0-13838 GCA_034683725.1 Strigamia crassipes
AACAGGCCTACTGATGCTTTCCTGGATTCACCTAAAACAGAGCAAACTTACTTCACTCTAAATGGATGAACATTAAAAGTTACACCATACTATTATGGTTACACTTGTGAACTGGCTACGTCATACTCCCATGACGCTTTGTATTTTAAACAACTGTTATTTTTAGGTATTGTAATTGTTATTTTAGTGTGATAAATACAACAATTTAACTTTTTATTATCTAGCTTAGGGTTTTTACAATGTCTCCTTTGGGAATTTGATGAAAACTCGCTCAGTGCGCTTGACCTTTAGTTTGCTCAAATATTGTTTCTTTTAATGAAATTTGAAGAGTTGGTTTCAATGGTTGATATGGGAGCTCTCCTTGGCTTTTATAACCCTCTTATCAATTGCGGAGGTTAAATTTTAAAACTTTTTTTTTGTGTATACATTTTTTCTTCTTAAATAAATACACTGTACTCAGGACGGACAGCTCTGAGGTCCGGGCAAAAGGATTTGTTAGGGCCCAATCTAAACCCAACAATGTTAATGCTTCTCCATCCGGACAGCCCGTTGGTCCGGACAACATTCTGGGGACCACGCAGAGTTAACTGCATGACTTTTCGTTTTGTTTGAGTAAAATAAACACTTTTGAGTAGATCAGCATTTCTCAAAGTGGTGAGTCGCGAGACCATTTTTGGTGGTTCGCAATAGCTATAATAGATGGTTATGAAAAGACTTTTTCTAGCTAATCAATAAGTATCACTTAAAAAATTTAATGCACTGGGGATGAAATGCACTGTTGTATTGTTAAAAAGTTGGGGAATCCCTGGTTTAGATTACAATGGAAGACAAAACTTTGGCCGAGTTGCTTAAACAATTGAAAAATAAATAATTGTAAAATGTAACAATTCTGACTATAGATTTGCTTTTTAATCATGCTAGGCAAGTGTTATAAAAAATACAAAAGTGATTGCTTTTTACAAATTAAAAAAAATTAAAACAATCAAATCTCAACCTTAGAAATCGGGGACAAAACTTTGACCTAATTAGGATTAATCTTGAAAATAATAACATTAGCAGGAGTAGAAATTATTATTTAAAATTGTTTACTGGCATCCAATGTGCAACCTTATTTGCATATTATTTCATTTTCCAAGATGGGTTCTGCAAAAAGACTAACTTTGCATGAAAGAGGAAAAATTGATGCTTTTAAACAATCAGGCTTCTCTAATACTGAAATAGCAAGAAGAATTAGAAGATCTGAGAAGGCTTTAAGAAGAAATTACCTGAAATTAGGTGCCCAATATGGTCTAATAAAACCCAGGAGGGAGACCCAAGGCTACAAGTGTTTGTGTGCTAGACATCAAATAATCAGAGAAGCAAGCAACAAATGCACATCAGCTAGCGCAATTAAAGAGAAATGCCAACTTGATTGTAGTGTACGACTGTAAGACGTGTTTTACCACAGGCACCTCATCTTAAATATGCAAAATTAAAGGCTAAACCTGCTCTGAAGCTTGATCACATCAAGGCAAGTTTGGAATAGGCAGAAAAATATGTTTCCTAGACAACTGTGTGGCAAAAAATTGTGTTAAATGATAGAAAAAATTCAACTGGATGGCTCTGATGGCTTAAAATATTACTGGCATCATTTAAGAAAAAATGATGTGATGTGCATGAGTGGAAACTTTGGAGGAGGATCTGTCATTGCAAAAGCATGGGAGTCAGTGACTGCTGAAAGTTATATAACATTAATTGATTCAATGCATAAAAGATGCACTGAAGTTATTAAACAAAATGGAAAAGTAATTTTAACTGGTTTATATTTTTGAACCAGTCGAAATGTCAAATTTAACATGTCAAATTTGATATTTGGATTGGTTTAATTAATACAAACCAGTTTAAGTTACTTTATGAATGCACCTAGTGTTTACTTTGGATTTGGGTAAATGCGCTAAAAGCACGTGAAATCAAAACTTAAAACTTTTTGATATTCCAATTTTTGTATTATATAAAAAAAGCAAGAAATCCTAGAAGAAAGTATTTTATTGTTTCTAAACATTTATTAACCATATACGATATAAGCATTTTACAGGAATAATCTTATTGGATATAAATGATTTTATTATACATTATCACTAATTGCAAATTCTGTCATAGCCTTTTCAATACTTGCGTCCAAATCCATTGGGTTGTCAATATCAGAATGCTTATACCCATTAAGAAAATAACATGTTCCCGGGATATCAGTTGGGAAGTTAGATGGTAGATACTTTGGATCTCTGGAGGTGAATGAGAAGCCAGATGTTTCTGACAATAACCTTTCAAATAATGATAATGGATTAAGTACAACAAAGGAAGAAGAATACAATGCTATACTACAGGGCCATTGCGCATCAGAGCAAAGGCCATTATCCACAACCACATTGCCAGTCCCTATGATTTCCTACTTTTCTTTCCAGAAGTAATATACCAAGCGCTCCAAGTGATGGTGAGCAAATAAGACAGTACGACGCTTCTTGCGCTGAGAATTTACCACTAGCTTCGACAATGTTCCCTGGTGCTTTGACGACCAATGAGAACGGCATTACAAAACGGCCATCGTTTGTTTGACCAATCCCGAAGCGTGTAATAAACCCCATTCGCCTTCGAATTGGTGGCTGTAGGTGGCTGCATTCACTATTTTGATAATGCACGCTTGTCCTTTGTGCCATCTGTTGTGGGTTTTCACAACCAAATTACAAATGCCATTTTGATCCCATTAGAACTCATGGTCATTTCTCAAATTTTCTATCGATAAATTCTCTCATAAAATACACTTTGCACTTGAGTAATTGTCAAATTTAGGTCAGCACTCATCTTGTTAGCACTTGGTCAGCACTCGTGTCCTATGGGCACTCGTGATCTTATCAGACAAAAAGATTCGTGCAGACCTAATTATTTGACAATTACTCAGCACACTCGGTGTATTACTACTGATAAGATGATGAGTGTCGTAGGGCAATTGTGATCTTACCTGGCAAGAAGATGAGTGCCGACCTATTTGTGACCATCACTCAAGCGCAAAGTGTATTTTTTGGGAAATTTACCCGTAGAATTCCCGAATAACGACAACAACCCACAACAGATGGCCTGAGAGGTAGGCGTGCATTATC
Source organism: Strigamia crassipes (assembly GCA_034683725.1). Taxonomy (NCBI): domain Eukaryota; kingdom Metazoa; phylum Arthropoda; class Chilopoda; order Geophilomorpha; family Linotaeniidae; genus Strigamia; species Strigamia crassipes. The sequence continues at coordinate 3,135 of JAQFXT010002058.1, forward strand.
GCGATGGGGACGGCAATGGGGTTTCTAGTGATAAATTTCCTAAATAATAAAAAAATTGGTTCATGGCTTACTGATATGTTGTTGGACTGATATTTATTCGCATAGATTCACTTAGGGATTCAAATTTGTTTGCCAAAGTGACGTTGTGACCGAACAGGCAATAACGGGGCATTTGTCTGCCAACGACGCCTGCTAACACACCACCCGAATGCAAACCGATTCGCATCTACAAAGTGATTTTAATTTTAAGAAACTGCTGTCTATTGAGCTGGTATTTTTAGTTTTACCTGAATCACTGTTCCATCAGGCGCTACCTCGTGCTTAGCAGCACTAATCATCTTGAGTGCCATCCAAGCGCACTGTTGGGCATGAATTGCTATTTCTTTGTGCAGTCCGCCCGCTACGCAATATGCATCTCCAATTGTTTCTACCTGAAAACAATTGCATTTGAGTATTTACATGTACATCTAAATTAATTAAAGACAAGTTGTAGAGCTTGTGACGAAGCCAGTGTGCGGGAAGAAAAAGATATCGATAACAAGGAAACCTGCATTGTGTGCAGAATGTTGATAAACTGGAGTCGATTCAAGTTAATTAAAACGAGGTTGTAGCGTACGTACCTTGTAAACATCCAATTGGCCACAGAAATCGTCAAAACGACTGTACAATTTATTTAGCATTTCAATCACCATCATGGGCGTGGCTGTTGAGCAAATAGATGTGAAACCGACAATGTCGGAAAAGAGCATCGTTACGTTCGAGTGAGTTTCAGCTTCAATTTGTAACCCTGAAAAATTGACGAAAAGATTAATGGATAATGATTTATGGATGGTGGTCGGAAATGCTTTTTTGTTGTTGTACCTAACCAAAGTTTTTTGGCAATTGTGGGTGGAAAGATGAGGTGAAGTAATTGAACATTTTTCTGTCGTTCTTCTTCCACTGCCGTATTGGCATCTTCTATCGAAGTCCGAAGCTTATTCATTTGGCGCCTGAGTGTATCTTGTGCTTTTGAGTGTTCTCCTACCAGTACAACATCTCTAGAAGCATCGTGTATTGGGATATCACATATGTATAGACCACTGCAGAGTAATGACTCTAGGCCACAAACATCGGGAGATCCAAGAAACACAAGTCCGCCGCTTTCGAAGCACGGAATCATTTGGCCTTTGAATTCGATATCCTAAATCAACACAAACGTAGAAAATATATTATTTTTACTATTTATAATAATAAAAAAAAATGTGCACGTTGAACATTTAGACATCAAAGATTTATTGAAAAGCGAGAAATGAAGTGATGTAATGTATATAGTATGAGGAAAAATAAGACTGAACGAAGCAAATTGGCTAACATTTTTATCCACATGTCATTTAATTTTTTGAGCAAATGTAAAAATTTCTCATCTTTTTCCTACGTTGAAATGAGAACAAATCCCCTTTCCTTCTGCATATACATTTGCCAGTACTAAAACCTTTGCAGAGCAATGCTAAGTTTCTTTTAAAGTTTTCAAAAAGTCTTGTGTTCGTGTGATGTTCTATAGGCGCATTTTCTTATGTGCAGTTAAGTGTGCATCACCCATAGAGCAAAACCTGTCGCTTTGCTTGAACCATAATCCCACTTCAAAGGCTGCAACGCACTGCGTACTCTCACGTGCATTTCCACCCACGCGAGATTATGGAGCCGGAATTGTAACTTCTAGTCCAACTATTGTAGTTGATTTCCCCATGTAGCGGATCTTATGTATCACCATGGGACTTCTACAGGATTATAACAAGAGCACGTTGATGTGTGTCGATCTCTATATTCAGGTCCTGTACATTAAAATGCAAACTATACGTGCAATCTAATTTGTGTCAAATAAAGATAGTGTTACATACACCACACAAATTCATTAAAAATTTGTTTAACGCATAAAATGTAATTAGAATGAACAAATTTTGATGTTGTTCAAGCAAGCTATTTTGTATTGAGTGTTTTAGTACTAAATATAGCAATTTCTTACCTTGTTGTATCTACAGCTAGCCGTCATGCATTTCACTTGAACACGATACGTTGCATTCAGATTAGCTTGGATTTGTGCCAAATCCATTTCAACTTGGGGCGAGAGTACTTTAAAATAAGTTGCGGCACTTAAACCGTGTGTTTTCAGCAGTGAGCCGAACATGCGCACAAATCCTGCACCCAGTTGGACAAATGAAAAGTCAGAGTTGCACACAAAATGCCAAGGTAATGCCCGACACATTAAATGGTTGCTTATTAAAGAATCCCTCACGTGTGGAGACAATCGGTTTTGACTGTTGCACACTCGTGGTTCTTGTCCAGATATTCGCAAGCATTCGTAAACATTTCCGTTCGTGTGTGGATGATCTTTTGGTTGAACGCGAATTGCGGTGATTTTCGTCCCAAAAATATCGAGTGCTAATTGCTCAATCAAACCTCGGAAAAAGAAAATGTGCTCGGGGTTTCCGAAATATCGATATTGCAGAATGGATTTATTGTCGAATCCGCAATTAAGGATTTGCACTTGAAAGGCTGGCGTAATTACTCCACGTGGCAATAAATCTTGGTGCAGATTGTCCATGCTAGTGAGGAAGTCTTGAAGCGTTTCGCCAACACATCGAAGGGCATTTGGAAATTTTTGGGACACTGATTTGAAATATTCTTCACCTACTTGCTGCATGAACTCTTCTTTCTCATCATCTGTTCAAAAACAGATACACAGAAATGTATTCCTCAGTTTTAAAAGAAAAATTAAACGCTCAGTTAATTTTTGATTACGTTTTTTGTAAACTACAATTAAGGTTATTGAGTTTTAAGGCACTGCTACTTAGTGATGAGTAATTGAATTTTTGTTAAAGCTGTTTGCCAAGGGCAATTTAGTCAGAAATAAACTCATCAAGAAAATGTGTTGAAGTTGTTTGACTTTGTTCCCACTTGAGGGCACTATCATATTAGCATAATATGTAAATGATAGAATAAATCTTTCTTTCCTGTTTGACCCCCAAATCAAGCACATGTGTCTCTTCTCTAATCCAGCCTAAATCTACACATTAAACAACCTATCCACAAATAATCCTAACAAAATGCAATTGCAACTGCTGACTCTGTGTCTCTGTGATGCGTTTATTGTCATTTTGTTAGGAATTTCTATGAAAAAACTGTCAGGAAATCCTTCAACATTTTGATTCATATTATATTGATGATCTTTTATTATTCAGCATTAGAAGCTTTAGAAGAGCAAAGCAAACCAAAAATTTAATACAAGTACGACAATATGCAATCAAAGCTCCTGATCAATAACGCTTCATCCAAGTTAATTGGAATCCCTTGTTCAATTTATCCAACAGTTGCATTTAACCTGTGCACAGCAGAACTGCATTCTTCAGTTTGCGCCCGGTACCTTGTCGCTAAATTCAATCTGCGCATTCCGTTGTTTTATCAGTATTAGACCTAATTTACAAGACTTAATATTACTAAAATGAAGAAATGAAGAAATGGGTAATAGCATTACCAAAGAAGTAATTTAAAATTTGAACAACATTTGAAGCATGTTAAATGTCTATGAAAAATAGGATGCGTAGTTTAAATTTAACATCAAGTTACCGAGTGTGAATTGTAGATAAAGAAGTATTTTTTCATTCAGCACAATTAGGCTGCCCTCTTTAAAAACTGAATTTTTCAATTTTTTGTGCCTTTTGGTTGACTATTAAGACGTTTACATCTTTTAATGGTTCGAGAATATGCACAGCCATAGTGCCTTGCAAACTATAAATTTTCTCTGCGATTCTTAGCGTACGCTCTGGATTATAAATATAATTTTTCTACACAATGCTAATGAACTTATCTTTTCAGCAATTAAGAGCAGATTGCTTGTTCGTTGTTTGTTTTATTGTAATGTAAGTACATTTCAATTATGATTCCAGAGTAAAAAAATAGGGTGTCTGATTATTTATTTTTGCTCACTGTATTTTTGCTCACTGTATTTTAATCGTCGCGTATATTGACATCGCTTTTAATTTTTACTTAATCAATAACGATCTAGATTTATTTTCTAAAGTTTTCCTCTGAGTATACAAGTTGTTTTATCGATCCAATTTGGTTGACATGACATTCGATGTACTTAAACCATTAATAGTATAAAGATTAAGCATTTTTGTTGCACTCACCAAGACAGTTTCCTACAGCCACGACGAAAATCAATCCATCTTGTGCTTTTTTTTTTGAACTGGTTTTCATTTCAGCGTTGAAAAAATCACTGGCTTTTCTAATTAATAATAGGAAACGGACAATTGATATCTTTATAATAAAATAAAAAAAATTGCAACTGGGTTGGGATTCTTCAAGCGAAAATTTGCGGTTTAAAATACGTTTGAGAGGTAGTAATCAAACTTTCTACAGCTGCATTAAATTAATTTTGTTGATGTGTATTAAACATGTTCCTGCCCCAAAAACAAAATCTTAAATTTAAGATTCCATTTGTTTTGAATAGTATGTTTTGCAAAAGTGTTACTTCTAAATCAGTAGGTTGGATAACAAATGGACACTCACAATCGATTCGCTAACAAACAAAATTAACTTAGCTAAAATTTCGCTTAGTGATCGCTAATCAGCATCAATTAGCTAAATAAAGCGCTTATTTTCTTGCATTTTTTGCTAAGTTTTCGCCTCCGCATGCATAATCTACCACTTGAGTGTTTGAGTGACTTGGTTTATGGGAAATTGCATTCTATTATGTTGACGCAAGCAGTTACGGATTTATGATTGTGTAATTGCTTTTTTGTTTTGTTGAATTTAGTCTCTTTAATTAACTTTCCATTACATTGAAGTTTCTGCTTAATCCTTTTCGTTCTCGTTTTAACTTCAAAAATTCACATAAATTTCTAATAATTAATTTAGGAGCAAAGCAATTAAGAAATTAATCAGAAATAAAATTCTTGGATTTAACTGTATTTAATTTATGGGCTAAAGAATTTGCAATTTATCTTACAAAACCAACGGTTTTATGTGGAATTGAATTTCATATTACAATATCAATTTGACGAAAGAAATGTTACTCAGGAAGGGGGTTCCACAATATCTTTGCTTTAAGGCACTACGAATTTAAAGCTGGCGGTGTACCAATGGTTGTACTTTTCATTACTCCAACCGGTCAGTGGTTTTGAAGTTACTGGTTGCAAGGTGCACTGTATGTTTGTTTATATCCAGTTTTATGCTTTTTTTTATTCATTTTGTTTGCCGCAAGAATAAAAAAGAATATGAAAATCGAAATATAAACAAAGAAAGTGGCCACATTTCTTGTCTCAGTTATAGTATACGTCCACTTTAACTAAGGAAGTAGAAAATAAGAAAAGGAAATTGGTTAGTCTCAAGCTGTGATACGAATTCGAGGCTCGTTTTCAATTTCTGTGCAAACACTTGGGGCAGTAAATGTGACAGGAAGAGCTGTTTTTCAAAAACTACATCTGAAAAGTGGTTGCAACACATTTGGGCCACCATGAAAGCAAATGTTTAGATCAGAACAGGAACTTTGCAAAATTTTAAATAAACTTGTCTTACAATGATTTTGTTTTGAATTTTGGCATTTTATTTTTGTAACTTCTGACAATTTCAACTGGGTCCATCATCAGAGCTTTGAAAGAAGCAGAATGGTGAAGAACCGTGATTACAGATGCAACTGAATTGTTTACTTCTTGAAAACGTGCGGGCTTTTGTGGTCAAAGCCCGCCCCTCACTACCTACATTCATGAAAACACATCCTGCATTCGCCGTCTCCCATAACCACATTCCCTCAGCTTTTGATCCTGTTCAGAGACGAATGCTTTTACTTTTTAAATGAAATTTTTTATTTATTTATTTGTGATTTTATATTGAATTCTGATATTTCATGCTTTCATTCTTTCTCTTGAAGTTTTTTTGAATGACTTCAAAGCTTTGAATAAATTTAAAAGATTTATATTTTATATTGATTGAAATCGGGGTCGTTTTATTTGTATAACTACGAACTACGATATAGGAAAGTTGGAAAAAACGGTACAAACGTTTCTTTAAGATGACTGGACGGTATATCTGTGAATAACTTTTATCAGGTTGATAATACGGGCAGAATTTTGAGATGTTTTTAAGATACGGCGCTAGGAAACTTATGAGGTTAATTTTTTAAATTAATAATGGTTAATTAGTAACATTTAAGTATTTAGTAAAGTGATTTTAATGGCATTAAAAGGACCGTCTGGCTCATTATGAATTCTGTTTTAGAATTTATTTTTTTAGAATTATGCACAAAATTTTTAATAATACATTTTAAACATGGTTGGAATGGTCATTGTTTATTTATCGTAACATCTGCTAGGCGCCTAATGATAATAAAGCAGTGCTTTGAGGTGGGAGAAATATCTTAAAATAGTAGAGTATTATGTATTTAGAATGAAACTTATCTACAACAGCAGTTGCTGTTCCTTTTCCTGGGTTACTCCTCCAGAAAAAATAGTTTATATGGGGCGTATGGTTTAAAGAAAAAAGAGTCCCGTAATAATAAAATACTTCTAAATTGTTTTTTAAACAGAATTATGAAAACTGTATTACAAATGTAATTTCTAACAACTAATATGTATTTTACCTATTTAACATGTAATAGCCAAAATCGTTTGACTGCTGAAGATGATTATTTGATCGAAAGGCCTATATTTTGATTCATTGTTTGTAGTTTAGAGCGCCGTTAAGGTCATTAAAATCATGTCAGTTTTATTGTCATCATAAAGAAAGTGCGCATTGAAATAGATGTTTATATGTTCAAGTATTTCGGACCACACGTTCTTTTTTCGCCAGACATATAATAGCAGATCACACCCGATTTCAACAACAAGAATGCACTAGAGTTTGAAAATCATCATACAGATTCGGAATATTGAATTTATTTATCTAATTGGTTATTTTTTTTCACTAAATTTGAAAAACTTTCTTGGCTTAGGGGGTTTAGGAGAGTGTGCCCCTCCAACCCATAAAAATAGGTACCAAAATTGGATCGTTGGCACGTTTAAGTGGTGGGGATGGGTCAATAAATTTAAATTTTAACATGTGTTCTCTTTTCTTACGGTAGAGGCAGACATACGATATCCCTAAAGTACTTGAGTTATACTCACCGGAATGCCTCGCCCTCACTGGTCCATGATGCCATTACTTGCTGTACTGCATTTATAATCTGATCGATCTAATAAATAGTGAGAAAATTAAATTATTTAAAGGCATAATCTGGCCAATGTATAAAAATGTCTGGTGAATTTGAATCATTGATAAATAACTTTGAAAAATAAGGTAAAAAATATACAGTTAGCGACAAACAGTTATGTACTCCCCAATATTGTACCATGTCTTTAAAATTCAAGCTTCCAGAGACATGAAACTTGAATCAAAAATGGACAATGGTAGAAACAAGTCAAGAAAATTTTGTGGCAATTGAGACATAAACAATCTGTTCAGTTTTAAAATAAATTAATATTGGAATGTGACAAAATAATTTGTGCATTTGTCAAATTCCTGTTTTAATTAAGTAGATATGCTTTATTGCTCTTCGACTTAGTTTTCCCACTACAAGTTTATTTGTTATAGTGTTTAGCAAGTATGTAATCAAATTTACACATAATTTCATGTGGGTCGAAAATGAAAAGCACTTGCTCTTCTATGTAATATGAAAAGCACTTGCTCTTCTATGTAACATGAAAAGCACTTGCTCTTCTATGTAACATGACGAGCACTTGCTCTCTTGTGTAACAGACTTACTTTCTCAGGCTGTGCTGTTCTGTTTCTGAATTCCACTCGTGAGAAATATAACAACATTTTATAATTTTAAATTGTTAATACTGTATGTAAAATTAATCAAAGGTTAAGGTGGCTAAAATGATGTTAAAAGTTTAACTTAAACTCAGCTGTAAACAGACTGTAGGAAAGACTCTCCGTTCTGTTACAATGTTATATTTTTTTAATGCTGGTCTGTCAAATAAGCGACTGACACTATCGTCATCTATCTTGTAAACATGAGGATTTTCTTTTTCTTAGGTTTTTTTTGTTCAAATGTTGGACTGCTTCCTTGTCAAGTAAAAATATGCAAATTCAATAAAAACGATTTATCAGAAAATGCAAAGTAGTAAAAACTTCTCAGAATGTTATTAACTGTCAAAAAGGCTTTCTAAGCTGGTGTCACTAAATTATCTTGTTGGTATTATTATTTATGATGGAATTTTTTTTTTCTTTTTGACAGCTCGTATCTCTTTGCTTAGTGTGATAGTGTCACATTAGCTTATTTCTGTGTCACGTCGTGTCAAAATAGGAATAAACTAAAGGAAAGTATATGCATTCAAATATTTGTTTGAAAATTGTTTTATTTCAGCTAGACTGAATTGATCAATCGATCAATTCAAAAGCTGTTTTGGCAGGAAAATTGTCCCATAAATTTTGTAGAACTTTCCTCAGTTCAGCACCAGGTACCCGGTACCAGGTACCCGGTACCAGGTACCCGGTACCAGGTACCAGATACCAGGTTTTATTTGCACGATCTTAGCCTGCAAAGTTTAACATTTTCACTCGGGTTTGATCTGGTTATTAGAAGATCAAAGCAAAACCAACATGTTTTTTTGCTGTAAGCCACTGCTTTGTAGATTTTGCGATTTATTTTGCAATGGGGCGTGATGTCTCATCCTGCTGAAAAATGAAATCATTTCTCAAATTAAACTTATCAACGGTTGCAGTAATGATTTTTTGATATTTATGAGCATTGACTGTATCAATAACAGTGATAAAGTAAAAATCATTACTGCAATCGTTGATAAGTTTAATTTGGAACATGATTTTTTGTATGAAGAACTTTGCAGGCTGAGGTCATGCAAATAAAACCTGGTACCATGGTACAAAAGTTTTTGCCATAAATTTTATGGCTTATAGCTAAACCCTATAGATGTAGTTTGCGGTTTTGCGTGTTAACATTGCCAAATAGAAATTAGACCGACATAGGCCTAAGAACAACATCAATGAGCAGGGGGTTGCAAAGAAAAGCTTTGGGTAAAAGTGTTAAAGATTCAGACTGACCTAGAGGTAACGGAAAATGTCAGTTTTTATTAACTTTTTAATTTTTTTGGCAATTAATAAATGTAGGTTTGTGAGAAGTGCCCTTGTTACCTGAACTTAATAAAATCGTTTTTGGCATGAAGTAAACAGTTGAGCTAGCAGGTTGTTTTGCCAAAATGTTAAATGTCATCAACAGCGTCACAAATTTTTGGGGTGTGTATGTTATTGTAATGGGATATGTGCATAAAACCTAATACTTTACGCTAATTGAAGTGCGTCAATCCAAATGCAAATGGCGTATTGTGTTTTCTTTACCACTATAACCTAATAGAATTTTTGTTTAAAAGTTTTGAGAAATTTTTGTACAACTCTTAAATGAAAAAAGTTATCAGTCCCTTAAAAAAAAATCGAAACAGATGAATGTGAATATAATGTCAGATCTAATCGATTCTAAGTTTCTTCTTTTTCAATATATCTTGATTATTTCTGGCCCTTCTAAGGCCGTTAGCGTTACTTCGTTTTCCAATAATGTTGGAATTATTTTGTCAGTTCGGAGTTAGATTGCAAATGGATGGAAGTCACTACATCACATGATTATTTAAGATGAAGTATTTACTACTTCACTTTAGATAATCAGTGATGAAGAAAATCTATTGTCAACATTATTAGCTAAGTTTGCCTGAGGTTTTCCTTTATGACTCGTGATGAAGAAAATTTTTCGATCTTTTCTGATCTGATCAGTGTACCATACATTTTATTTACTCTTCTCTCTCTCAGATATCTATTAGATACCGTTCCGTGCCTTTCAATGCAAAAATGGCTCGCTTCAAGATAGAATTTTTAGATTTTCCCAGCTATCGATGCAAATGCACGATCGGTTGTCAATGGAAGTCATCGCACGTTTATGAATATTATATTGCATCTAAACCTATCATTTTTAACGATTATGTAGTATTTCCAAACATTAAGAATTTTTACCCTTAACATTGCCAGGAAAGACAAGGGCAAGCAAAACTAAGGCAGGGAATATTGCCAAGCTTACTGAGCTAAGCACATCATTTTCTGTAATCTATCTAAAAGAGATGTCTATGGCCCATGCGAAATGCACTTTACGGAAAAAAATGTTTGGATGTGTGCCACGGTGATTGTAATTTCAAAAATCTATTTTAATATGAAGAAATGTGATGTTGGTAAAAAGTGATGCCATTACTACATCCTGAACAAAGATGTTGATGGCATTTTTATCACGTATCTTTCCGATTTTATCCTTCCAAACAAAAACCATTTCTGAAAATATTAACCATAACCAAAACTGTCCTTTTGTGTACATGTATTTTGTTGGCCCAAAATCCTGTCTATAAGCAACAAAAAACATTAAATGCATTTATAGTTTCTGTTTTTAATTTTTTGGCGTTTTTATAAACAGAGTGGACTGCAAAAACAGCCATAGACAAGCACCAACAACTGCAAAAACCAAAACCAACGGCAGAGCTTTTTTTAAAACTTCTTGTTACGCGTAACTATCAATAGTGGCGTTCAAATTGGTTAAACAAAAATTTAAAGTTTGCAGAATGAATAAAATTAAGTGTAATAAGTGAAATAAATGACTTATGATTGAATGCTTCTAAATGAAATAATCTTAGTGCT
>JAQFXT010002059.1:0-13822 GCA_034683725.1 Strigamia crassipes
AACTAAGTATAAATTTAAGTTTTCTAAGATGTCTTACTTTTGTTTTACTTAAATAAATGACCGAATCATGCACATTTCGGGGTTATTTTCATTTTACACAATTTTGCTTAGCAAAATCCAAGATTTCATTTTACACGGTTTTGTGCAGAACCTATCTCCCGTGTAAATCGGGGGATAGGTGTAGTTTGAGTAGTTTGAGTAAGTGCTGGTTTACATGACATTTGCTGTTGACATGTGCTTTCCTTGGCAGGAAATTTGAATTTTTGGGTGCAACGTTTTTCTTCGTTTTAACTTTCTTCCTGAACAGTGCTGAACGTCGCCTGAACGTCACTACGTATCATACGTTACGAAACGTACCGTAAAGTTTCGTCTGTTACGTATCTTCACGTAACAACAACGTTACGAATCAAGTATACATAAAAGCACACTGTTTGCATTGTTAGTCATTCAGTTCTTCTGAGCAACGCTAGACCAACAATCGAATATATTAAATCTTTGGTAAAACCGAAAGTAATATCAGTTTCGGTTTTGCTACTAGGCAGTTTTTTAATCGACTACGCACCCAGGTTTTACATCAACCTAAAGTTCGTTTCACGTTTTCGTGTTACCGACGAGACGGGATAAAGATAGATAAGCACTTTGTAACAATCGAAATTAGAGATGGAGAACAGTTCGAGAAAGGCGGAAATTGAGCAATTGAAAGAGGAAAAGCGAAGGAAAGTTCTCGAAGCCGAAAAACAATTAGCGATGGAGATGCGCGATTATTTAGAAAGAACCGAGCAAGAGAGAGTCAGAAACGTGAAGCGAAAGCGGGACGAAAGTGAACCCGAACCCGAACGCAAACCGAATAAATTCCGTCGCGGTATTTACAAATCGCAAGCGGTAATTAATTCGGACGAAGATCAATTCATGACGGCAATGTTAACTCGCAAATCGGGCAGATCTAGAGTAATCGCGGGGACTAAAAACAGAGTGAAACCGATTGGCTTGTCAATTTTAAAAGTGAAATGCTCCGCGAACAAATCCGTACACATCAAGGGGCTCAGTTTGGATGAGTTGCGTCCATACACGACCACTTGCACGGCCCAGCAATTGATTCAAGTCGAGACCATTAATGCTTACCTGATTGGCAAAACCGATGAGTTTTGGAGAAATATTTGTTACAAGGAATTCCTAAACGATGAGCCAGAAAAAGATGAAACCTGGCAGGAATTGCATAAGCGAAGAGTTGCTGAGCAAAATGCTGCATCAAAACGTTTAGCTCAATTTATTGATGCAAAATCAGAAGCGATTGAGGCTAGCCAAAGGCAAGCAACTTATCTAGACTGTGTTGGTCTAGTTAAATCAAAAAGAGTTGTAATTACAGCAGCCAAAGTTGTACAGACTAAAACAAGCTGAACCTCTTTTTCCCCCGTTTTTCATTCAATTATTTTTATTTTTTCAAAAATTTTACTCTTATTTTTAGAGTTTGTGACCGATTAGCGGTCACTGCAACCGCACTTCCAATGGCCAACACAACCCACCGATGACATTGAGGGTTGATGGTTGATGACGTCACTCGTCATCAACCAATGACACGGTAGTCCGCATGGGGACAGAGGGCCCTGTAAAAGGGGATGGACTTCCGGTCAGAGAGAGTCTACCTGGAACCAGCCCTAGAGTGAAATCGTAGTTCTTGGTCACCATGGCAGCATTTAGGGAACTGACTGGCCTGTCGTTCCCAGTACCGTGAATACCGCACGGCAAAGACAATTAGCATACATTGACCACGCTGACCATGAGGTAATCCCTAACCACATGGTCGGTGCTTGTCCAAGGTTGGGTGATGGCAACATCAACTAAAGCAACAGGAAAAGACATTAAAGAAACTGCCCCTAGACAACTGAATAAAGGCTACCCAGCAAATAATACAGTTTCTTGTGTCATTTCTTGATTACGTGTCGTGCGTCAGGCGTTGTTTAAAGTCCCTGAACAGCGTCCACTCTCACAAGTTCAATCATACTTTTTCAATTATACACAAGAGAATTGTAGAGCATTGTTTGTAATTGAACATTTCCTTGGTGTCTTGCAGGGAAGTCTATTCACAGCTCTCCTGATGGAAATTTAAACACCAAACATTCTTCTTTTCGAATTCTGATGGTTGTCAAATCAAAGGGGGAATAACTTAAATCTTTTTATTTTTATTTTTAATAAAACAAAAGTAACTGTGTTATAATGTTTAAACATTACTGATAAAGTGATCAAAGTCCACTTACCCATTAATTTTGGCATTGATATATTACATAACATAAATTAGATAATTATTGACTGCTGTTTCATGTGTGTGTAATAAAAAAAAATAATAAAAAAAATAAAAATTCTCAATTTTCTGAGAAAAAAAATTGATCATACCAGTGTATGAAACAGTTTAGGCAGTTATTCAGATTCTTAATTGGTTTTGTGTGGTTTTTAGTTGATTTTATGTGTTTTTTTTTAGTTGATTTTATGTGTTTTTTTTTAGTTGATTTTATGATTTTTAATCGGTTTTGTGTAATTTTGTGACATTTTTAGACAATTTTCTTAGATTTTTAGACGGTTTTCTCTTGTTATTAGCCGATTTTCTCAAGTTTTAAACGATTTTCTTGTTTTTAAACAATTTTTCCAAAATTTGAGTTGATTATCTCGAATTTTATGTACGCTTTTCTGCAATTTCTAATTTATTTCACTAATTCTTAATTACTTTTTAATAGTTCCTCTTGATTTTCAATGATTCAAACTAAAATTCCACTGATTCACAATTGATTCTCACTTTCCACCAAATCCACACTTGAATTTCTCAATTTCCACCAATTCCAGCGCCACCTCGTAACACCCCACCCCATTCCATCAGCTAAAAATGGCATCGATTTTCCTATCTCACAACACCAAACACCACGCGCAATCCGTGACCACCCAGTCACACTTCCGCACCTCCCCAACACAATCCACACACCCCGTCAATCCCCACAGCCACAATGACCCACCAAACACACTTCTCCATCCTTATACTCTTCTGCAACCACCTCCACATGGGTAAGCCACATCCACACACCCCGCAACCAAACTCCACGTAACCAATGGCAACCACGCGTCCACAAAACAGGTCAAAACTAGGTCGAATTTTGAAACAAAAGTTGTTTTTCGTGTTTCCTTTTGGTGCAGTGGACGAGTCAGTCCCTGGAAATTCCATTTCAAGGATCCGCAGGGGGTCAATTGTCAAATAGATTCACGTGGCGTTCGTCCGGTGTTTGGACTTCGAAAGATGAGATTTTCTTGATGTTAGTCAGTGAAGCAGACAACGTGCGTGGTGATGTGTTGTTGGTGTTTGGTTGTGGTGGTCAGTTTGTTGTTGTTGTTTGGTTTTGAAGGGTTTTTGTTTTTTCCGTTAGTTACGACGCTGCGGTACGAGGTTGGGGTGTCGTATGTGTATGAGTATGAGAGTGCGGTGAGTTTTGCGGAGACGCGGGTGGAGCAGTCTCGAGTGGAGTTTCAAGTGGGTTCGACGGTGCAAGTGAGGTCGGTTTGGGAAGATGGAGAGAAACGGCAACTGCTTTTGTTGAAGGTAAATTGGAATTTGGGGGGAAGGGAGAAGAAAAATGAATGAGGGAATGATCGTTATTGGTCAAGAAATCTCGTTCAAAACGTAATACAAATTTATTTGGAATAAAGATTTGAAATTTGTGAAAAATCAAGTGAAATCAGAAAATTTTTAAGAAAGAAATCATACAACCATTAAATATATAAAGGAAATTGATAAATTGACTGATACTAACTTATAACTCTTAAAAAAAATAAAAACCAACTTACAACTCCTAAATCAGACTAAAAACCACCTGAGAATTCACAAAAATGACTAAAAACCTCCTGACAATTCGTTTCAATGACTAAAAAATCAACTAAAATTTGTACAAGTCATTTAATATTAGCAAAAAAAATTTAAAACTTATTAAAAATCAACAGAAAGATTCTAAAACTTATTAAAAATCAATGGCAATTCGTGGAAATCTCTAAATGGAAATAGGAATTTTTCTTTTTAAATGAACAAAAATCAAATGAAATTTTATAAAAATTACGAAAATTAACTGAAATTTTATAGAAATCACGAAAATCAACTGAAATTTTATAAAAATCACGAAAATCAACTAAAATTTTATAGAAATCACGAAAATCAACTGGAATTTTATAGAAATCACAAAAATCAACTGAAATTTAATTAAAAGCACTAAAATCAACTAAATAATTTCTGAAATTCAACCAGATCACTAAAATGTAACCCGAAATCCCTAAAATCCAACCAAAAATCACTATAATTCAATCAGAAATCACTAAAATCCAACCCAAAAAAATCATTAAAATTCACTAAGACTCAACCAGAGATTTCCCAAAAATCAAGCGACAAATATTATATTCAGATGCAGCCAAAACTTTTGGTGAAACCCAAAGGAAAAACAACTTTTGAGGTACATCCATCTTCGCTGGATTCAAGCACATCAAACCCAGTAATATTTGCATTAGACGAAGGCCGCATAACTCATTTCTTCGCCACTTCAAACGAGGATATTGACTTGCTCAATTTAAAAAGAGGCGTCATCAGTTTGTTTCAGTTGCAACAAATCACAGGTGAAACACGAGAGGTAATCCCGCTAAAACTTGACTGCTTACTTCCAGCTACTTATTAACTGTAACATATATATATATTTTTAAATGACAGGTTGATGTTTCAGGAAAATGTTCAGTTTTTTACAAAATATCAAAAAGAACAACAACCAAAACGAAAAAATCATGTTCCGGCAACAACCAGGATAACAAAGATTTTCCTAATATCAATAAAGTAAGTAAAAAATTCATATTTTCAACTTGTAAAAATAATAATTTAATATTTTTGCAGATTTTTTACGCCAATCTCACGTCACATCAAAAAGTAACGTGCCAATTAACAGCTGATGATTTCATAATCCAAACGGCTGAAAGCGAGGAACAATTTCAACAAAATGTGGCACCAATACTCAGTGCATCGGCATCGATAACATCAAAGTAGCGCCATAATTATTTTTAAATTAAATACCGTATTAATAGAGATTTGGCGTTATAACTTATAAATGGAGCATTATACTAGGCGCGAAATGACTAGCGAAACGACCGGCGGGAGAAGGGCCACCGCGGTCGGCCAAGCCGGCTAGACGTTCCGTCGACAGGCTGGGCGCCTAGTCATACCACGCCATTTATAAGTTACCGTATTTCTTCGATTAAAAGCCGCGGCTTTTATTACAAATCGCCTCTCTAGGCCCCGGCTACTATACGAAGCAGTGGCTGTTTTTCAGTCTTTTCATTCATTCTACGCTCATTTTGAGATTCAAAACATACATAGAACAAACGTTACGGCTGTGAAATGAACGTGGAATGTTTCTTCCAACTTCATTTTCGTTTATTTATAGCCTCGATTTTTAGCTGCGGCTACTATTCGAGAGCGGCTTTTAATCGGTGAAATACGGTATAAGTTGAACGTAAAAAAATGCAATCGCCAAATCTCTAATGTTCAATTTTGTATTTGTAGACAAAAAATTGCACTGGTAAAACAAATCCAAGAAGAGAATCCATTCCAAGGAAATACATTGCATCGGGTCGTTGAATCTGTTTCAAAAACGCTTAATATACAACTATCGCAAATGGACATCGAACTTTCAAAATCACAAATTAAACCATATTCACAAACGGTAAATTAATTATCCACCAATCCTGTCCATATGGTACAAAAATTGACACATTTCAAGCTATAGTATTTTAAAATACATTTTAGTATTATGGAATGTATTATAAAATGCATTTCTGCAAAGTGCTGCATATTTCATAATACATTGCAATGTATTTTTGAACCATTTGGATGTACATTTACAGTTGATGGTTAATGCCACAATTTTTGTTTGTTTTAGTTGTCTGTGTTTGTGCGAGAGCATAAAGAGGCTTTATCTAACAAGCGACTTGCCAAGAACAAGTCAGCGTATGGTTTCCTGCAAGTCTTAGACTACTTTCGACAATCATCCAAAGAAGAAATTACAGCGGTGCTCAAGGATCCGAAAAATAAAAATATTTTGTAAATATGCCAGAGAAAATGTACACCTCGTGTACAAACCATCACTATTGGATGTAGCAGCTTTTGCTCAAACCTCAGAGGCATTCCAATCAGCGATGGAAATTCTTCCAAAAGTTCACAATCCCGACACAATCGAGAGATTTCTCTTAGCATTAGGTGTTGTACCTCAATCCACTGAAGAAATGATTCAGTCTATAAAAGTGAGATTAGTGTGGCTCATCATCACCAGGTGCGTTCAATTCTTGAAGGAAAGTCACTTTCCTTACTTTTAGAATGCAGAAGTGGCACTTTTTATGTCATAATTAAAGAAAGTAAACCTTGGAAAGTGACTTTCAAGAAAGTAAATCTCGATATACTTTCCCGACGTTCTTTGTTACATTATGGCGCGCATGCGCACATGGCACACAAGACACCCAAGAAACCAATGCACATGCTTCGCCTTTTGTCAAATGAATGTGGAAAGTAAAAGTAAAAGCAAAAGTCATTATTCCTTTCATGAATTGAATGCACATATTGTCAGTAGCAATATATCGAGCACGCCGAGTAATTGTCAAATAATTAGCTCTGCACAAATCTTATCTGACAAAAAGATGAGTGCTGACCTAAATTTGACAAATACTCAAGCGCAAGGTGTATTTTATGAGAGAATTTACCGATAGAAAATCAGAGAAACAGCCATAAAGAGTTGAAATGGGATCAAAATGCCATTTGTATTTTGGTTGTGAAAACCCACAACAGATGGCGCAAAAGACAAGCGTGCATTATCAAAATGGTGAATGCAGCAGCCTACAGCCACCAATCCAAAGGCAAATGGGGTTTGTTACGCAGTTCGGGATTAGCCGGGCAAACAATGGCCGTTTTGTAATGCTCTTCTCATTGGTATTCAAAACACCAGAGAAAATTGTCAAAGCTAGTGGTAAATTCTCGCTTAAACAAAACTTCTAACTTTTTTTTGTAATTTTCTAGACATTGATTAATGGCCAGGACTTGAAAGAACCAAAACTAGAAGAAACAGCCATTTTGATGCTGGCATCGCTCATCCGTACCCACTGCCAAACAAATGACAATTGTAACAACAAAGTCCCAAAAGCTGCCCTCAAAAGTTTATCAATTCAATTGGAGCATTGCAAGGACATCTCCTGCTACCAGACGTTCCTCAAAGCCATGAGAAATGCCGCTCAGCCATCCACAATACCGCTGTTAATGAATCATGTAGAGAAAGGTGGAAAAATTAGTACCTGGGCATTGCAAACACTCAAAGCAATTCCCCGCCAACATATAACTGCCAGCGTAAAGACATCCCTGATGCAAGTGTACAATCAAGTTAAACGGCGACATGTTTCGACATCACGCCTCCATGCAGCCGATGTGGTGTTGGAAAGCAACCCCACAGAAGGCGAGATTGCTGATATCGTTAAAGGTTTATACGAGGCCAATGAAATGTCCACATATCTTCTGTCAAGATTGAAAGAGCTGGTACAAACTAATTACAAACTCAGGTAAGAATGTGAATGAAGTTGATGGCTTTGGTTAACAATTTTAAATTTTGTTTACTTTGTAGAGATAAATTATTAAAAGTTCTGAAACAACAAAATATCAATAATTATAATGCTTTGTCACAACCTGGTATTTCAACAGCATTTACATCATTATTAGCTGGTGAAATAAAATTTAAAAAAATCAATTTTTGTACAAATAATTTTTTTTTTTTTATTTCTAAGGGAATGGTGAGTCCAACGTTACTTACGGATTACATATGGAATTAGCGAAGGGTGGACTAGTAAAGCAAAGTATATTTGACGTGATTGCCAATCATTACCGATCTAGTCTTCCACTTATTAGTGTAAGTTTGAAAATATCAGCAATTGTCGCTTGCCTGCCGCTTTGGACGCCTGGTATAAAAAAATCGGCAAAATTTTGCGTACTTTTTGGGGTTTTTGTGCAAACTTTTGCGCTTGACTGCAAAATTTTGCTAATTTTAAAAACATTTTGCAGAAAATCTAGGTAAAGTGCCGCCCCCAAAAAAGTGCCGCCCGGGTAGACGGTTAATTGTCCGCATGATGAATTAATGTCCGATTAGTTGTCTGCGCATTGGTTAATTGTGATCCGACCAACCATCATGCGCTTAATTATCTGGATGCTTTATATTTTTGTTTCAGTTTAGTATATTTGCCTCTGGTTTGAGTGGTTTAGCTGATGAAGTCGTCGAAGGTGATGAAGGCGATGCAACAGCCGGAATAGAATTGACAATCATGGATGCAGCTTTAAGGCCCTATGTATTCTTTGTTGGCCAAGCTGACCTAATGAGTCATGTGTGGTCTGGGACAGCGAGTGAACCAACCAACATACTGCAGGTAAATCTCCACTTAATTTTGTACACTGAATTGTGCTTTAAACTCTCGTTTCAATAGGGAAACTTCTTAGTACACGATAGTCATCGCCGTGTAGCACTGTCTAGTGGATTTCTGCTAAATTTCAGCACGGAAGCAGTGATTTCGGCAGACATTTCTGGTTCTGTACAAGTTAGTTTGTGGAACAGAAATGGTCATTCTGATTTTACAACAAAGTAAGAGAAAACTTTACTTTACAGTACAGTTGAACCTTGTTATAAAAAACCGCAATATAACAAATTTTTGTTATAACGAATTTGTTTAGATGACTTCGTTGGTTTCCCATAGAACACCATGTTAAAAAATTTCGATTTAACGAATTTTGGTATTACGAATTATTCGTTATAAAGAACAAGTTTTTTACGAATTCTCCAATACCCACAAGCCCTTTTTATAACGAATTTTGAAAATTAATCACATGACTTACTCGTTTATATGCCATGCCAGCAAATTTAATTTTTTAAATTGATGAAAATGAACATTTAATTTAAAAACTACTGTAAAACGTTAAATTCAAACAAAAATCACCGTGTGTATAAATTAATAATCTTT
Organism: Strigamia crassipes; assembly: GCA_034683725.1. Lineage (NCBI taxonomy): Eukaryota > Metazoa > Arthropoda > Chilopoda > Geophilomorpha > Linotaeniidae > Strigamia > Strigamia crassipes. The sequence goes on from JAQFXT010002059.1 coordinate 9,052, forward strand.
TTTATGATAAACACGAATTTGTTTTCAGTTACAGAACTGAAAAAAAAATCCACCCTACATTTTGCTGTTAGTCATTTTCACTGGGAAACAATAAGGGGTTTCATTAACGAAATGATTTTGCGCTTGTGCATTTTTTTCAATTTTTCACACACCTTTATGTAAAGAGCCTTAAAGCAACCTCGCTACATTCATTGTTTCTAACTTTCAGAACTGCAGCAGTTCTTCAAAGCTCTGCTAGTATCAATTCCAACCTGGTTTCCATCTCAATTCAGTCTTCGTCTGCAGTTGAAGGCAGCATTAGCTTTGTGACTGACACAGAGTTCTACGAAAGTCCCGCTAAGATGTGTACTCAGATGCTGCAACCGGATGTACACATCAAGTAATTTACCACTTATTAACTTAGAAATGTCTAAATAACCTGTTTCATTTTTGTTTGTACTTAAAGATACGCAATAAGCAAATCAGAAAACATTCCAAATACAAAACATCGAGTAAAGCGTACAAAAAGACGAACAGAAGTGGTCATGGGCAAGTGTTTTGCCCTACAGCCAAAGAATGATGCATTGTGTGGTATCATGCTGGAATCATGAGATTACTAACCCAATAATGAGGCTAACACTTGTTATAAAAATCTAGAAAATATTAATATTTTTTATGACAATAATTTAAATTTATCTTCAGATATTGTTATGGATAAATTTGTTATATTTTAATTTGTGTAAACATTGTTTTTTTTGTAAAATACAGTTATATACACTTTGAAAAATTAAACATTTAAGTCTGAACAATGTCAAAATAACGGAAACCTAAATTTACCCAAAGAAACGCGCACACTAAAGATGTACTGTATTTACTCTCATTGAATGCAGTATTCTAATTGAACGCGATATCCATTACTACGCGGCTGGATCGTATCGTTTATTCAACGGTTCATTTATTCATCAGCAAATCTAACCAAACTTCACCTAACCTAACCTATCCTAACCTGAACTAACCTAATCTATCCTAACGTAAACTAACTTAACCTAACCTAACCTAACCTAATCTAACCAAAAGAAACCCAATGACCAAAATACAGTTCATTCCTGGCGAATAAATGAACCGTCGAATAAATGAACGAACACCGTCGATTCAGTGCAGAAAATGAACACCAATAAAGAAATAATCCTTGGTCACAAATTAAATCTTTTTAACTTTTATTTTCTTCCGCTTTTCGGAACTTTCGTTTCCAAACGATTCGCGAGAACTATTAACGGCCGGATTTCGGACATTGTGAACAAATTCAACGCCGAAACCAGACAGCGGTAACATTTGTTTGTAAGCCAGCGCAGCGACAATGGCAATCACCGCCAACGGGAACGCATAATGGGATCCTTGATGCAAATCACTGTCGGAGCCCTTAAACACCGGCGCAAACTTGAAAGTAATGTGGTGATAAGAAACATTCGCTTTCAGAGAGACTTGAGGGAGTGTGTACGTGTAGGTGCCGTGCTGCAGCGAGGTTTCTAATCTCAACATGTACATGCGGCCATCGATAGGAACAGATGGCAATTGAAAAAAGGTTGATTGAGCAATGGCTATGGTGTGTATTGTGCTCTCATCTCTCAACAATTTAACCTGCAAATTTAAGAATATTTTTTTTCTGGTCAATAACACTTAGAATTTCTATTAGACCTGGAGTGTGGTAAGGAATTCGTTGTCGGTCACAATGTTCCCCGATATTTCCATATGAACAGGCCGGCGAAAAACAATCATATCGATTCCTCTTATGTCTGCATTGTGTATCTACAAAACAACATAGAATTTAATGCAATCTTAGTTTTAACTCTTGCTGTTTTCAAATGCAAGCTCAAACAGGGTCGGACTTCTCCAAGACAGAGCCCGGGTGCTGATAGAAGCGAGGACCCTATTCTGTAGCACTTTCATTAACTTTTTTATAAACAATTAATCCATATGAAAAGCCGGAGCACAAATAATTTAAGCCCTAAAAATCTGAATAATAATAATAAAAAACATAAATAAAATAAACAAAAAATTGTATTTGAGAAGACGCATTCTCAGTTTAGCTTTGTCCAATAATTTGTTAAGAGCCGTGATATATAAACGCAAATATTAAATAAAAACTAGCTTTGGTAGCATAAAATATAAACTTTTGTAACGTTAACTTTCTGCGCATTATTTTATTTTGCTTTTTTTCTGTTCTATTTTTATTTTTTGGTTCCATTTCTCTGGAACTCCATGCATAGCCTTGGGATCCCTGCATAGCCTTGGGATCCCTGCATAGCCTTGGGATCCCTGCATAGCCTTGGGGTCCCTGCATAGCCTTGGGGTCCCTGTATAGCCTTGGAGTCCCTGCACAGCCTTGGGCTCCCTGCACAGCCTTGGGGTCCCTGCATATCCTTGGGGTCCCTGCACCCGCTTATAGCCACCTTGCGGCCGGCCCTGCAACCAAACATCGGTTGAATTATCACATGTTTCTATTACCTTGATTGTTTTTGCTATCGGAGTGGCGTGTTCCAAATTGTGTTGTGGATCTTGCTTGCTCTTCACCCTCACTTGATACTGACAATCAGGCTTCAAGCCCCGAATCCTATAATTCCCTTCCGTTTCAGTCGTGGCCTCCTCCTGCAATTCCTTGCACATATTTATCCCGATCGCTTCCACCACGACACCGGGCTCAGGCTCGCCGACCAAACTAGTTATGTTCCCGTAACAACTAAAAGCAATCCTCGTCGCCTTCAGAACAATATTCACAGTCTTCCCTTCGCTCAAGTCAAGTATCGTCGATGGAGGAGCAAAACTGTATTCCTTCAGCACCGGCCGCAAGAAATACTGGCCCGGTTCCAGATCGATGAACCCCAACTCGCCGTTCTTCCCGGTCAGACTGTTCAGCCTGTAGTCCAACCCGCCACTGAGCGACAACAGAACACCCTCAATCCCAACGTTCTTCTCATCGACAACCTTAACAACGATCTCCGCCAGCTTGAAAGCCTCAAAATCAAATTCCCTCTGCCGCGTCAACACATAGCCGGCTTTACGCGCCTCCACGACGTACTTTTCGCCGCCGTCGTGAAGCGGTCCGATCAAATATTTCCCGGTCTTATCCGTCGCTGTGACCAATTTCTCCTTCATGTATATCTCGACTCCCTCGAGCGGCGGAACAATTTTCCCATTGATGAAAAACCCCATCCGGCCTTCAAAGGTCAGGAAATCCTCCATGCACTTGTCTTTGCCGGTTATCGTCTGCGATGCCGGGGAGAACAGCAGAAGTCCCGAACGAGGTTTCATCCGCACGACATCGTCCGGCTCGAGCCACAAGCCAAATCCATAGACAAAAACACCGCTCTTCGGACTCTCCACCTTAAATTGGTCAAGTATCATTTGGTTTTTCATTTCGCCGGTTGACGAAGTCACGTTAACTTTGATTTCTATGTCCTTAACTTGTTTATTGGTCTTGATGTTGCCGGTTAGCAAATGGTGTGTCGCTTGCAAGACCACAGTAGCGGGTTTATCCGTATCGAAAGTGATGTTTTTGGTGCCGAAGCGATGGCAGCCGGTCGTCGACAGCTCGTAGACCCCACTCCGAGCCAAACAGAGACTATTCGGACCCATTTTAAGAGCGTAGGTGTTTTTATCTTCGTTTAACGCGTAGTTTAGGATGGTATCGTGCGATGACACAACGTTCATCACGTATCCGCTTTGGACAAACTCCAATTTGTCGACGTCGCGGGCCCCGACGATGACCTGCAGCCGGTTCTTTGACCAGCACCATTCGTCTTTGGTGATGCTGATTTCGTAGTCGCCCGGCAGGACCGATTCAAAATTGAATTTTTTGTCGCGCAACGCGAACGAATTTGTTTCGACGAGGCCCGCGAGCTTGGGTGCGAGGGTCACGACCGCGCCGCCGCATGAATTCTTGCATTTCGCCTCGCCGCTCAGTTTGGCGAGGAATTGGTCGAAGTTGACGTCATTTATGGATTTGTCTTTGACGACCAGCGACCGGGTTTCCGGGACGTAGCGGAGACCGGCGCGAAGTTCGGTTTCGGGGAGTATCGGCATAATTTTGTATTTGCCACGACTCAATTCGGCGCAGTATTCGCCCTGGTCGTTCGTACGGACAGTTTGGAGCGAAGTGGTTGGGTCGGTCGTCGATTCGATGGAAACCAATCGCAGCGCGTTTAGGTCCAGGCCGGTCGGGAGACGGACCACTTGTAATTTTCCACAGATTTTGAAAGCTCGGGCGATGATTGGGCCGAGTTGCGGGGCACTGGGAGTTATTTTGACGGTCATCGGGTCAAATATGATGTTCTCTGAAGAGAACAAAATCAATTTTTAGACAATATTTATTTCTGGTCACAAAAATTGACGAATGGATGAAAAAAAAATCACTTTTGTGTGGGAATATTCGTCTTTTTTCGTGCAAAAATGCAATTATTGGCAGAAAATGGTTAAATTTAAACACAATACTACTTTTATAAGCAAAAAATAAATTATTTTATACACTAAATTCATGTTTTTAGGCGCAATAAGTGTATTTTTATGGTGGAAATATAAAACATGTAGAAAAATGTAGAAAAATGTAGCAAAATGTAGAAAAATGTAGCAAAATGTAGAAAAATGTAGAAAAATGTAGAAAAATGTAGCAAAATGTAGCAAAATGTAGCAAAATGTAGCAAAATGTAGCAAAATGTAGAAAAATGTAGAAAAATGTAGAAAAATGTAGAAAAATGTAGAAAAATGTAGAAAAATGTAGAAAAATGTAGAAAAATGT